>ML794088.1:36612-62305 GCA_009831015.1 Picea engelmannii | reverse complement strand
GAGAGAGAGAGAGAGAGAGAGAGAGAGAGAGATTTCTTAGTTTTTATAGTGTCATGGATAGCACTACATATGGTATCAGAGCATGATTTCACACACTAGAGCTTATAGACTTCCATGAAATATAAATTATAAAGATAATTATATTAATTATCTTGATCTAATAAAAAAATAAGCCCTTATATCCATACATATTAGAGTGGTGATGGACAAGAGGGGGAGAAGGCGTAGAGGTAGGGAAACAATAGGTCATTATGCATGACCCCAAATCCAAATCACACCATAACATTCTCCCCAAAGATATACATATTGTTTACTTTAGGAAGATGATGCAATATTTTCAAAGAAGCATTGATGAAGTGTCAAACTAACTAAACATATAAGCTAGTAGTAATTTAATCTTGGGTGAGAGATCGACAAATTCACCTAGAGGTAACCCATTACGAGAACTGGAAAAGGTAAAATTTCATGTGTTTTGGAGAAACATTAGTGGATAGATGGTTGATGCATGGCTAGATTACATGACCATGCGATATTCATTACATGATTATACTACTAATCACAAAGAATGAATGTCAATCTTCTGGCTTAAGAGGAGTGCATTATACTACAGTGGAAGAAATTATTTTCATAACTTGGGTTAGATATTTTTGAGGTAACACTGGAAATATTTGAGGAATAGTTTCAAGAACATTACCTTTCACAATAATTCGTATAAAGGAAATTGAATGAGCGTTTTGATGATAAAATTAATGTTTTCTTCATCCTTTTTGAAGAAAACTACGAGGTTGAAGATATTGTATGAAAACTTATGTAGGAAGTTATTTATAATGTATTTGATTGTATATTATAATATACTATTTCCCCATTCAAGTCCAAAATATTTAATCCATTTTAGTTATTTTTAAGGCTTTGAGAGAAAACAAAACACATGAGAATTTCCCCAAACTAGAAAGGAAATTCAAAAGTTTGTAGATTTTGATTTTGATCTTGAGTTGTTGAAGCTTGGCGTTGAAACTTAACTCCATCCTTATGGAGCACCCACATTCTCACTGTAGCTTGGGAGGTTCATAACATGGTTGAAGGCATTTCATAGATTGGTGTTTGTGGTATGGAGGTTTCAATATATGTTGAGATTAAATAATATATGCATAGTAGAGGGTTCATGACAATAGTTATGTTGATGGGTAGATCAATGTTTTATTCATCCTTTGTGAGGCAAAGTATAAGGTTGAAGATGTTATATAAAATCTTTTGTAAGATGCATTTATATTGTATTTGATTGTATATCTTACTATAGTATTATTTTCATCTTAAATGAAAATGTTCCTTGTAGATTCATTCCATTCAAATGGAGGAATTATTTATCTTCCATTGATTAAAAAAACAATTATACAAGATGTATACTACATCTAACAATAATACATTATTTATCTTATGAATTAAATATGTTCAATATTTTTCTTTTGTCAAATGACCGATTTTAAAATTTTATATTACTTTTCCTAAAATTTTAATATTAATGTCGCGACTTAGCAAACTTGATGAATGAAAGGGTTTGAGAGAAAAGTATGACTCATATTAATTAGAGTTGAGGCTTAACAAAGAATATGTTGACATTGATTGTAGATATGATAAGAATCAAGAACCAAAACTTTCTCCAGTGTATCATTTAAATGGATGAATTATTTATTTCCCACTGACATAAAAACATGGTTTGTGAGATCTATAATACATTTAATAATAATACATGATTTATCTTTATTAAATATTATAAAATATAATATTAAAATCATAGATTATAATATTATGTATATGCAATACAAATAAAAACAAAAATATTCAATACATATAAATATAACATACAAAATATAAACATATAATATTTTTATATATTAATTAATAGAATAATTTAAATAAAATATAATAAATATAAACAATTATACATTATCAAAATCATTTATAATATTTAATATTGTAAATGAAAATTAATATTATAAATATAACAACAACTAACAACATGAAAACTAAAATAAAATATCTTATAAAACATAAATAAATACACATTGTTAAAATAAACAAACATTTTTATTTTATAAAATAATAAAATATAAAACTTAAAAAAACCCAAACCCAAACAATAAAAATAATACAAAACAAACAAATACACATATCATAAATATTCTCCATATATATTTATATAACAAATACACAACATGTCACAATTCCATATCAAAACATATTAAAATATAAAATCATTAAAAATAAATATAATACATATATTTTACAATGTCATATAAAAAATTATAAAACTTAAACACAATACCAACATAAATTAAAAAACATACAAAACAAACACTTACACCATATATATATATATATATATATATTATTCAAATTTATACAAATATTTCATATATACTTAAGAAAATTATAAAAGAAAATACAATTAATTATTATTAAAAATTAATAAGATTATGTCAAAACACATTATAATATAATATATAAATATATATAAATATTTAAAAATACATATATACATAAAAAAAAATTATAATTAATCCATCTTCAAAATCATTTTCATAAATATGATATAAAAAACATATACAAACACTAAAAGGAAAATATTCATCCAAAAATATCTCAAAAACATTTTAACAAACATATTACATATACAACACTAAAAAAATAATGTTCATTCGAAAATATCTAAAAAAAAACACATTAAAAAAAATCTAATTAATTATCTTCAAAATAATTTTCACAAATATGATATAAAAAAACATATATAAACACTAAAAAAAAATGTTCATCCAAAAATATCTAAAAAACATTTTAACAAACACATTACATATACAAACACTAAAAAAAAAGATGTTCATTTTAAAATATCTCAAAAACATTTTAACAAACACATTAAAAAAAAAAAAATCACCACAACAAACACATATAGCATAATATTATAACCTTATATCAAAATACAATGAAATATAAATAAATTTTCATACACCTAATATATAATATATCACCCAAACAAACACATATAGCATAATATTATAACCTTGTATCAAAATACAATGAAATATAAATAAATTTTCATACAATACAGAAAAATTCTCATTATATAAATTATAATCAAGAAAAATTTTCATACTTGTATTATATAAATTTAATCAAACACACATCTATATACAAATGTGCATTATATAAATTATAATCAAACACACATCTATATACAAATGTCTATATATCAATGAAATATAAATAAATTTTCATAAACCTAATATAAAATATACATAAATTCCCATACTTACATTATATAAATTATAATCAAACACACATCTATATACAAATGTCTATAAATCAAATCTAAGAATTATAATTTTATACCAAAATATTATAAGAATTATAATTTTATACCAAAATACAATGAAACATTGAAACCAACATTTTCATGAAACATAATATAAATTCTCATACTTGCATTATATAAATTATAATCCAACACCCATCTGTACACAAATCAAATCTAAGAATTATAATTTTATACCAAAATACAATGAAACATTGAAACCAACACTTTCATGAAACATTATATAAATTCTCATACTTCCATTATATAAATTATAATCCAATACACATCTATACATAAATGAATATAAATCAAATCTAAGAATTATAATTTTATACCAAAATACTATAAAAATTATAATTTCAGGAAACATTATATAAATTATAATTCAATACACATCAAATCAAATCTATACATAAATTTCTATAAATTCTCATACTTCCATTATATAAATTATAATCCAATACACATCTATACACAAATGTCTATAAATCAAATCTAAAAATTATAATTTTATACCAAAATACTATAAAAATTATAATTTCATGAAACATTATATAAATTCTCATACTTGCATTATATAAATTATAATCCAACACACATCAAATCAAATCTATACACAAATTTCTATAAATCAAATCTAAGAAGTATAATTTTATATCAAAATACTATAAGAAATAATAATCCAATGCACATCTATAATCCAAATTATAATCCAACACACATCTATACACATCTATAATCCAAATTATAATCCAACACATATCTATACACAAATAAATCAAATCTAAAAATTATAATTTTATACCAAAATACTATAAAACATTGAAACCAACACTTTAAATATGGATAAGTTTTTAAGTTTCCATATTATATTACAGTTAAGTTATTTTTAGAATTGTATAAATTATATGTAAAAATGTCTTTTAAATATTATACATAAAATATAAAATTATTTAAATTATATGTATACAAGTGGAAAATAAGTTGAAAGTGTAAAATTTCCATATTGAAAATGAATGTGACAAAATAAATATGCTTTGAGAGTAGAAAGTGTATTTTAGGTGCAGGTAGGTGAGTTTCACATTTTAAAATACAAATAAAAACATATAATAAAAACATATAATCAATAAAAAGTTTCAAGAAAATGCTGAGCTGGAAAAAAAAACGTGTTTGTCTCTTGAAATATTTCACTATAAAACAGAGACGTCAAAGGGAGCCGAGTAACAGTTGACTTATCAAAATGTTTCACTATAAAACAGAGACGTCAAAATAAAAAAAATTGGTAACTAAAACAAATATTTGTAACTAGTTTGAAATTCTGACCCTGTAAATTATTAGTTTAAAATTCTGACCCTGTTAATAATATTTGTAACTAGTTTGAAATATTGAAATTCTGTTAATAATATTTGTAACTAGGTTGATTTAGATTGTTTACAAACTTCTTAAATCAAAATTGGAAAATGGTAAGATTGCATATTTACATAGTTGATTTTACAACAGTTAAAAAACTTGTGAAAAACAAACACCATTAAAAAAAACATGCAATGTGAATACCTATTATCCTATGGTATCAGTCTTGTCAAATCTTTAAGAACAGGTGGAGCCAACAATGTATGCAGATATTGGTAAGCCTTATGCACTTCTGGAAAGTGCCTTTAAGAGGCCCTTTGACAGCCCTTTGGAAATTGAAATTATTAAATTTATATACTTACACACTTTATAAATTATCAGTTTAATGTTTTTGATAACATTTTTCAGAGATACATAAAACTCACCTACTAATGCATGACAAAAATGTCTTCCTATCATATGGTAATCAATAAACAACTATACCTACATTGTTAGGAAACTGGAAAATGGAAAAGAATGTCATCTTATCATATGATATCAATAATTTATAGGGTTAGAATTTCAAACTAATTTTATCTAGTTAACCAATAATAATTATAAATATTTGTAACTAGTTTGAAATTCTACATGATCAGAATCAGAATCAGAATTTCAACAAAATATTTGTAACTAAAATAGGCTTGATTGATTCTTTCCTTTCTTCCTAGTGTTCCACCGAAACAGAACAAAGCCAAACCCATCCCTCAAAGGGATACATAAAACTCACCTAATAATGCATGACAAAAATGTCTTCCTATCATTAATCAATAAACACCTACACCTTAAGAAACTGGAAAATGGACAAGAGTGTCATCTTATCATATGATATCAATAATTTACAGGGTCAGAATTTCAAACTAATTTGATCTAGTTACACAATAATAATTATAAATATTTGTAACTAAAACATATTATAAATTTGATATCAATAATTCTACGGGATCAGAATCAGATTCAGAATTTCAACAAAATATTCGTAACTGAAACAAGCCTCAGATGAAAGATTAAAGAAACAAAAAATGGTCGATTGGAAGATTAAAAATAAATCCAAACCTCAAGGGATAAACAAGATTAATAACCCTAATCAAAAAACACCTACAATGCTAAGAAACTGAAAAATGGACAGAGTGTCATCTTATCATATGATATCAATAATTTACAGGTCATAATTTCAAACTAATTTTATCTAGTTACCCAATAATAATTATAAATATTTGTAACTAGTTTGAAATTCTACGGGATCAGAATCAAAATGAGAATTTCAACAAGCCTGATTCTTTCCTTTCTTCTTAGTGTTCCACCGAAACAGAACAAAACCAAACCCATCCCTCAAGGGAAAAGCGAGATTAAAGAAACAAAAAATGGTCGATTGGAAAATTAAAAATAAAGCCACACCCTACCCTCAAGGGAAAAGCAAGATTAATGAAACAAAAAACAGTCGATTGGGAAATTAAAAATAGAAAGATATCACAAATTTACAGAGAAAGAGAAAGTGCTAAACTAAGGCAGGACAAATTAAAAATAGAAAGATATCACAAATTTATAGAGAAAGAGAAAGCGCTAAACTAAGGCAGGGCAAAGCACCGCAGATCATTCAATGAATACATACCATTTGACAGATCTCGCTAAGTGAAAAAGCCCTTGAGCAACCCTACTGACATTAAATTTATTAATCTTAAGCAACCTCGCCGCAAATCTCTCTAAGTGAAAAATCCCTTGAGCAACCCCACCGACCTAAAACAAATCTCAAACCCTGAAACAGAGTCAGGTAGGTTAATCAAACAGACATATATAACCAACATTAAATTTATTAGGTACCTAAAAAAAATCTCAAACCCTGAAACAGAGTCAGGTAGGTTAATCAAACAATGTGGAGGCATGATTTGAGATTGAAACACATACATACCTGGATTTTCCGCAGTATGTTCAAAGACGAACGAGCGTTTGAATCCCGTTTGTGTCCTTTCATCCTTTCCTTAAAGCTGTTTATTCCCAAATCCAATTCCCCTTCAGCCTCCTCCTCTATCCACAAACAAACATTAAACCACAGACAAAGAAAAACATTAAACTGCACACAGACTCAGACCCAGACCCAGACGCCCAAGCAGACAAACACACACACTAGAAGTGCTTCCTGCGAAACACATCCAACAACAGAGACGTTTGATAGAGGAGACTGATGAAGAGAATGGTTTGAAGTTGTGTAAAAGCTAATATATATACACACTTGGCGCTTGTCATATCCTCCGCTTCCTCCAACGGGTAGAATATGATAGGCGCCTCCCTTTCGTTTGAATTAATTTACCCCATTTCAATCTTCATCATGTACATAGTTTAATCTTCCTCTATTCGAATTTGAATTTTTAGGTCTTTGAGCACAATTGCGGTTGAAGTGGTGCACCAACGAGGGTTTTGGAGTTTAACAATGATTATCTTGGTGAATTTGAAATCCATGCATCTTGATTATCTATTTCTTCATCCTTCGTTCAATAGTGCCCTTGAATATTGACCCACTAGGAATTGATTTTGGTGTTTTACATTCAAGGCAATGTCTTTTGATTATTTGTGGCCTTAAAATTTTCATTGATCTTCAAAACATGAAGTCTTTCATTCTAAGTGACCTTGAAAGTTCATTAAGCATTTGGTGGATGGGGTGTCAAGAATTTGTTTGTGTTTAGTAGGGTGATAACAACAAATACCCTTTGGTGATGCTTGATGAAGGATGGTCTTTGGCACAGGGTGATAAAGGACAAGTAACTCATTTCACCCTCGGTGGTGGCTTGGTTGAGAAGATCCACAGTTAGTTCACACAAGGTCTCAAACACCTGGAGAAGCCTTTTAAAATCACTTCACATTGTAACTCAATGGATTGCTTGGAAGCTAGGCTCGGGCTTGTCCATCAGACTTGGAGTAGATACGATTCTAGGATTGGGAAAGGAGTCTTTATTATCTCCTGGTCTCATCTCTGCCCTCAAGATGAGAGGATACCACTTCCTATATCAAATGGCAGGTTTGGGTAGACAGGGGGTAGTTTTGACACACTGGAAATCAGATTTGGAGCTAGGATTGGTTGGCATAGAGGCAACAAAATGGGTAGGTTACTGCAGAGCTCTGGATCATGCAGGTATTTATCTGATAGACACTCTGGATGAGCTTATTTGGACTGGGGGTAATAACTCGAGTGTCATTTCTGCAAAAAATGCCTACGATGCCATAGCCTTGAAGTTATGGATTCGAAGTATAAATTGGTGGCACCGTTGGCTCTGGAAATGGGATTTAGCCCCAAAAATCAAACTCTTCACCGGGCTAATGCTATAAAATAGGATCCTCACTTGGGAAATTTTACAAAAAAGAGGGAGGTATGGACTGAGCATATGTGTTCTCTGCCAGCAAGAGCCAAAATAAACTCTACACTTAATGTTGCACCATAGGTTTACTCAACAGGTGTGGAAAGAAACTACAATAGTTTATAATATAAAATCTAATCGTTTGGTCTAAATCTACAATCGTGCTTCAAAGACTGGCGTCGTAGACACCCAAGGTGGCACATGATGCCCTCTATAATCTGTTGGCAAATATAGTTGGAACAAAACTTGGTTTTATTCGAGGAAGGTCGAGCTCCAACAACCTCAGTCTTACATAGGATTTTGGGATGGTTAGGGAAATCAAAGGGTATTAAACAACTAGCCTTATCTATAAAAAAATCCTCCTCTGCTAAAAGAGGGAAGACCAATTGGTTGGTTTGATGGGGCAACACAAGAAAGAGGTCAGTTTAGTGGAGTGGGAGGAGTCATTGAGGTAAATAAGCACACATAGTACATGTGGATGATAAAATATGGATCCAACACGAATACCAGGGCTGAACTTCTGGGTGTTTGGGCATTGCTAACTCTGGCAACCCACTTGCATATCTATGATCTTCAGGTGTTTGGGGACTCAAGGACTGTCATAGATTGGCTGAACCAGAAAGGCGCCCTCTAGGTCTTGGATTTGACTTGTTGGAAAGACCAGATAAAGGCACTTCTTAAGGATTTCACGGCCCTTGATTTTTCTCATATGCACAGATCCTTTAACCAGGAGGCATACGAGTTATCAAAAAAATATCTGCATCAACCAGAAGGAAAAATCACATACTATCAGATGGAAGATGGGCTTGTGGGCATGAATCTATTTCTAAACCTTTTTTGAGGCTTAAATTATCCTCCAATCGAGTAGTCAGTTTTTCTTTTTTCTTTTTTGTCTAGGCCGAAGAGGGGTAAGTTACATCTCAGACCTCGGGGAGGCAGTTCCTAGTCATTGACCATGATGGAGGGAAAATGGTTAGGATATCCATTGTGACACTTTTCAAGTCATTTTTTTTCTGTTCGATTGAGAGGATTGTATTTGTTGCTTCTATTTCTACATATTTTTATATCTAGAAATAAAATTATATATATAAATATAAGAGGCATTTTTCTGTTGGAAAAAACAAAAGTTCATTAATTTTCAAAAAACACAAAAAAATGGTTTGGAACTTGAGAAATTCTAAAAAATAATGCATTTCATCATTTGTGATCTTGAAAGTTTCATTTAATCTTAATAAAACACACAATTTGTTTGGGCACTTGTGAAAAATCTAGCCAATGATTTTGATGTGTTAATTCAACATTAAATTAGGAGTCATGTATTTCTTATTCAAGGGATGCTTGAGGGAAGATCTAGAAGATTCATTCTTATGAGGTTCAATGATTCGTGGAGCCTATATCATAAGATTTATACATAATGGACTTTGAACTATATTTATTCCAACATTGCTAAAAGATAAGAAAGTGGGTTGAACCCAAATAAGTATCTAGATCTTGTTTCTTCATATGCAATTTTGTAGGTTTTCATTTTTTGATGTTTTGCAAAAGATACAGAAGGTTTGGGACATTGGGATTTTCTTTCACAATAAGGGTAGGCTTGCACTGCATCCATCCATTTTAGGTGTTCATTGTGCCTCGTATAGGAGTAAGTATTGGGGTTTTTTTTTTTTTGAGAACATGTTCTAGTTGAAGAAAATGGGCAATGAATCATTTGGGTAACGTAATTGCATACAACAAAGTTGTCCCTTCTTGACAAGCACCTAGACTCTTGATTATACACCATTATAGAATTTTATGAACAAGTTTGGGTCTCCTCGCGTTTAAGCAGGAGGTGTGTAGAAAGCATAACATTTTGAAAATTTGTTGTATCCAAGATTAGAATTTGGGTGTTCTAAAATTATTGATGGAGAAAAGGGGAGATTGTACTAAAAATAACAAAGAAACCACTTGAAAAAAGATTTAAAGAGATAATACCAAATGAACTTGTGGTATCAAAGAAGCTGTTGAGATTTATGTTACTGAGCATTGGATGTCTATTCCAATTTCTTTTGGGAATGAAGTCCCTTTTCAAGCCTTTCCAATGCTCATATGGGTTTGGAGGGCATTTATTGATAAATATTAGGACAAGGATTGAAACTTGTTTTTCCAAATATAGTGTGTTTAGAACATTACAAATATGCATCTTATTTTTTAAACCCAAATAATGCATGCTTCAAAATGCTACAGAAGAGAATTGTATTTATTTGATTGATATTTATCATGTTGCTATTCAATGAAGAAATTTGCAAGGACCAAGGAAACATATTATTGAATATGCAAATTTATTTTTGGAACAAACATGTCATGGTCCTCTATGGTTTGAACATCCAAAAAGAGTTTTGTAGCTTTGTAAATATTACTCGCATCATGTGGAACCAATCAAATATTTTGTAGGGTTAGCTTATCGAGAAGATCAAATGATATGACACTCTATCTCTAGGGGATTTTCTAATTTTGGATTTCGATTAGATGATGATTGTACTAGTGGTTGAGGATTGTTCTCTTCCATCTCGTGCATAATGTTTGTTCGAGGGGATAACTTTCTCATTTTTCCTTTTTTTTTTTTTTCTTTAAATATCTCTCCTCCCTATCCTTAATAAGTTTTAATTAATAAGTCCGACATGTCTCACATATAGTTGCTAAACAAGGAGGATGGCCATCTAACAACATGCACATTTTTCATGAACTTGTAGGGGAATGGTTTGTTAAAAAATTGAACAGGTCTAATTACTTATGGGAGTAAAGTTTAAATGCTACCACAACCTTGATGTTATCAATTGAATTGATTGTTCTTAGCAAGATCATTCCAATGATTATAAGGACTAGACCAACATATAAATAGGTTAGGTTAGAATTTAAAAGTGTTTAGGTGCATTATCTTCAAAATTTCTCTCTTGGTGGAACATGTAATCTCTACATTCAAGGTGAATCATATAATCACTCCATTTAGAGAACAAGCAAAGTTATATTTGCAAGTTTTTGAATAGATGGATATTCTCTAACAAGAGGATAGATTGTAATTACATGTTTATCAATTTGATCGATTAATAAAAGTACACTGAGAGAATTTTGATTTCAATGAGGCTTCATTGGCCCTAAAACTATGAAAAATATATCATGCACAAATGATCATGTGGTAGATTTCATTCCCACACTCTTGGATATATGGAAATGACGAGAGAAGCACACATGGTGCTAGCATGATGTGAATTAACTAAAATATAGTGGACCCTATTCGATCCTAAAAACAATTACCTCCACATATGTGCATTTTTATCTTCTCTTAGCTTATGACAAGAATACATTGTTCTCAAAGTTACGCAATAAAATTATTTATTTGGAAAGTTGCCTTGTTTTGCTCTATACAACACAAAGTTACTTACTTGTAATAGTAATAGTTTATTTCTACATGAGAAACTACCTCATTTAGGATGCCACTTATTTTCTAATATTAAATTTTTATATCAACATGAAAGATGTCTTATTCAAGATTGCATTTTTGTTAATCAAGTAGGTCAACTTTGCCACATAAAGTAAGGGCATACCTTAACCTTCAAAATTTAGAAAACTCTTCCTATAACGTGATAGGAAAAGGATTCCAACAAAAAAAGAAAGTATTTAGGCATTGCAACTTGCAAGTAGAAATGTTCACAAGTAGTGTCGTCCGGTGATGGATTATACCTCATAATCCCCCCCTGGCGCAATAATGAGGTTATCAATTTTAGAACACTTAAAAGCAAACAACTTTTCCTAGTAAATTTGCTTACCCTCATAAGGCCCATACACATTTTGTAAATTCATAGTCAATCCCAATATTTTACTGTTTACCTTTGTGCAAAGCCTTGAATGCACAAAGAAAGAATTAGTAAGGGACACATTATGATTCCAAAAGTAATCAAACCCCCTAAAAACCCTTATGTGTTTTCCTAGGTTTACAAAGACTTAAAAGGACTAGTTAAAAGAATAAAGGAAATGAAAATCGACCTTATTCTAGGAGCTAAACCCATAAAAAATGTCCTTATAATTTGGCACACAAGTATAAACCAATTGTGTAGAAAGAAATCGAAGGAATATTGGCAGTTGGGATCATTTACCCTATAAAAAAGTATGAATGGACTAGTTGTTGATGGGCGTAAGTGACACACCGTCAACTGGAAGGTCAAATCCGGACCGGGGTTGTCTAAATAACCCAATCCGTTTGGAATGAAATGACCCGACGGGTTTAATGGATCCGTTAGCCAACTAAAGTCCTAAAAATAATAAAAGAAATGAAACTAATCAATGAAGCTACAATAATACGAATATAAGTTTAATAATTTACAAGTGTCGAAAAAGAAACTGGAATATGTGCATATGATTATAAACAATGTATATACAATTTACAAGATTTATTGGATATCTTGCGAAATGGATGTTTTTGAAAGTGTTTATTAAAGAGATAAAGAAAGCACATGTATTTTTCTGTTTTCTGTTGAATATTTAAAGGTCTAAAACTAATGAATGATAAACCAATATAATTGAAATAAGAATAGTCAAACAATCAAAGCTGATTCATGCTGTTCTTATTTCATTAATAAATGACTTAACTAAATAACAAGTAAACTAACCTGTAACTAATAAACTAAGCTGAATTTATCTCCCTGTGCAATTCGAGCTCCTAACTATCCTGCATATGAGGGAAACCTGTAATAGAATAGAGCTAATACTCCCAGAACAAACTCAAAGATGCATTGGAGAAAGAATATAACAACAGAATGCTAAATATACAGATCTAATGACCTTATGATAATCAATACTTATAAAGAGAGGAAACTCAATTAAAATCATTAATGTAATCCATCATTTAATATTTATAATAAATCGATAATAATTAAATGGCAGATTGATCACAGATGTAAAAGGGAATAACAAATTACAGACATCATCAAAGTACTTAATAATATGAAATACCATACGATAACAAGACTAAAGTTGTATCAAACGTAATAAAATTTCATGAGATGGAAGCAAAAACATAATAGGGTAAGTGTCACACAGGTCTAAATCCAAATAGTGAACATCTTCTCCATATCAGTCTTCAAAATCATATGTCCATAAAAATCCCAGACAAATATGTCCTTACTACTAAGAGTGATCAGTATTTAAACTAGTTTGGATTGACAAAACTCTTATCATGCAAGATAGAGTACAATCCCCCAAAATAGATAGTATTACAAAAATAGTGAGACTAGAAACCACTCTTGTATGAGTTGGTTTGTCAAAATAATAACAAAGTTTTATCAACATAAAAGAAAGAAACTAATGAATAATAGAGCGTATGATCCAAGATGTTTTCTCCATGCAATCAACATCATAATCATCAATTTCTTGTAGATAGCAAAACAAATTTGATATTCAGAAAATAATGCTAACTAATATTAAAAAATAGACTAGTTACATAATCATAGATTCTGTAGCTAGTCTTATTATTAACAAAGGAAATCAAAATTAAAATTTTCTATTTTGATTTTTTATGACAGAATGAAATAAAATCAAATAAAATCATTTTTACCATTAGAAATTAGCAAATGAAGGATTAGATAGTTCCAAATTTATGATGGCTTTGAAGTTGGTGGTATTTTTTATGATTATATTACCGGATCTCTTGGGTATTTTATTTTCCCTTTCTGTTTGTGCTTTCAACTCTTGGTTCTCTCGTTCCAAGCAGCTAGCCATTTTACTTGAGACTGTAACAACGAAATATCCCTGTAATAGTGTGAGTGATTGATAAATAGAGTTCAACGCGCATGCTTTATTATACATATGGTATGGACTCATGCTATCTATGGATTTCTGGAGTCAATGGTAGATGCCCTTGGGATGGATGACAGTTCTTGAATGCGTTTGAAATCCTCAAAATGTTCCTTTCCTAATTGTTTCCACGAATTCATGAACAAAATTGAATTGTTAATGAATTTTGAGCAACTATCACAATTGTTAATTCATGATCCAATCTAAGCAACTGTCACAATGTACTGGTGTAATGGCATACCGATGTGGAATGAAATCAACAACATGTATTTTGTGCTTCCCTGTGGCTTGACTCAAATCGTGACTAATGCCATTGAAACCTTCTTAGCCTTTCAAACACGGGGGTAATCTAGACACAAAGTCATACTGTTCGACTTGGGCATTAGTTTCGTTCCTGAGACATTGGTTGTCAGGATCTTCCTGAGCTAGGAAATCATTTATCTCTTGACCTGAACACTGATCATTGACCTCGATCATAGGGATCGAGCTTAAATGATCCTTTTTCCGATTCCTTAAATTCCTAGAAAACAATCGACCAGACCTCTTATTCATAAATTCAAATTTGAACTTTACTTTTTCTTACCCTTATGAATTTTCCTTACAGTAGGTTTATCATTGTGGTTCTGATTAGGTTCATTCGCAAACACAGGGGAATATTTTCCTTTTAATTCCCCACTACCCATTCCAACGTTTTTTTGGGCGAAAACATACATCGTGATTTCTTAACCACAAGGGTTTTCAAAGTAATAGGCACAGATTCATTAGTTTCATAACCATTAGTCAAATTGAAACCCTGACTTTCGGTCACGGGACTATGAAAACTGGGGTTTACATTTAAAGGCAGGTTCATTGTATTTTCGGCCTGGGAAAAACCATTTCGGCTCAAGAAACTATCCAAATTGTACTCGATCTGTGATAGGTGTGATAGAAATAAGATTTTAACGATCCCGTGATGAAAAAGACTCGACACATAGTTCATGATTTGTCGCTTATATCGTTTTGACATTTTATAAAGGCTCATTAACAAGTAGAACGACATGTTCAAATCAAACCCTATGAATAACATGAGCAGATGGATGTGGTATAAAAAGACCAAACCATATCGAACTTCACTTGTGATAAACTGTTTCAAAATTAAAACAAGGTTGTGCCATCTAGGTTTCATAAAGGCAATAGGAATACCTTTAGGGCAGCAGGTGGATTTGCGAGAAACCATGAACAAATTCCATGGAACATCCTCTAATTTATTATTTTTAAACCACTTTTCGACTTCTAGTGGGAGTCCTGTCACCCAGTCTGTGAAATCTTCTATGAACTCCAAATGGACATCCCCAAACTTGGCCCTAAACCCATCAAATGTCTGTGCAAAGGCCTGTGCGACTGCGAGGTTGTAACCTTCGATTTTTCTGAGGAAGATATCCCAACTGTGAGCCTTCAGGTCATGTATGGAATCATCGTGGGAAAGAAGGGCTTGGAAACCATTCGGCTCGATTCAAACCACATGGGACATGGCCACTGTGAAATAGACACAATAGATATCACAGGAGGTAGGTTTCAGCTTCCAGTAGAAGAGTAGCAGAGAAAGGTCTATGCAAACTAGAATGGCATGAAAAATGGGAAGTTTTGAGACTGCCATGATGCGATAACTTAAGTTTAGAGACACAGGGAACGTAAGGGCATGCAGATCTAAGAACCATTTCCCATAATGAGTATCAAACCCTTGATTACCATCGAATGCCAATTTGAACAATGAATGGTTTCATTAATGCATAGGACAATAGGGTGAGGTGTAGTCGTGGGTACAACAGGCCAGTACCAAGCGACATGAAGGTTGATATGAATGTTGAGAGCATGAGGCCCCTATCGAATATTAACCCAATGTTTTGTGAATTCATACAATTCAAATATTACAACCAAATGATCAACCAAGGAATCGATTAAATCATGATATCCATAAAACATAAAGATTGTGGTGGTAATTTAATCAATGAATTTATAAAACTTGAAGCTTATCAATATATGGGTTCCTTCAAAGTGAAAATTCCTAGGTAGGAAATATAACTACAGAATCATTACCAAGTTTTGTTTAAATTCATGCTTTCAGTCATGAATTTCAAAAAAAAACAAACGAAAATTTAAATGAAAAACTTATAAGATAAATTTAGCTCAATAATCACCAAGAAGCTAAAAAACATAAGCATTTATAAATGGGAGGAGGTGGAAGCTACATAAATATATAATCTCTTTGTGGTGATTTCGATTATGATAAAAATCGACAAAATTGGTGGCTGCCAACAATGGCGACATACTGGGCGAAGCAGTTATCTCTGCATCACCAGAAAATTTATGTCAGAGGCTCAGATGAAATAAATTTTTAGAAACAATTAACAACATGTCAAGCATTCCGATCATAACTCAGAAAATAACACAACTTAGAATCAGATGTATTTCTGTCTAAGAAAAAGGTAATTTGGCATCTAATTTAAATTATGAGTATAGCGATGCTTATGCAGTTGACTTCGATACTGTTGACAGGGCCACTACTGCCAGCATGTGTCCATAGCCTCGACAAGGATGTCATTTAACCCACTCTAGTACCTCTATCCTGTCCAAGAGTCATCCATTCATGATAAAAACATCTTCACACTTGGTTAAATTAAAAGACATACCTGGGGATCTTCTTAAACCTAACATTGCTTCACTGCCAACAGGCCTGTTCAGTACCCCGACGAAGTTGCCTTGGTATCATTCATGCATTTACTTGTTTCCAAAAGACTTGTTTAGTGTCTTGACGAGTTTACAAACACTTCCCACACATTAAAGTGCTTTCAACCCTCTAGAATTTGTTTATAATTTCCATAACTTCATGATATTCAAGAGGGCAGGGTGATATTGAAAATCTCAATAGTTCGGAATGAAAATTTTGATCTTTTACAAATTATTCTTCTGTTTTAATGACCTTCACCATGATTTGGACACTTAGATTTATGTTAAGAAAAAATATCGAGGATGGGAAGGTACAGTTGATTTGTTTTCCTTAAAACAGGGACAACGTTAGAAGTTTGTTAATGATAATCATGTCTTCTTGTAATTTCAATGAGAAACCAGAAACACTGATTTGAATAGAAACTTACTTCTGCTGATCTGAGTTTTATCACTTACTACTCAGGTGCTTGGGAAGTTATCAAATGTTGCTAATGAATGAGAATTATGATTCCCCTTCCACAAATGAAATGGTGACTTCGACATAATTATTTAGAAAACAAATCAAAATCAAGCAAAATGAAAAGAACCAAATCAAAATGAAAAAGAAAATTAAAAATATTTACAAGAGGGTGTATCAGAAACCATTAGGTGAAATACCTCTTGAGATCCTGGCCATTCACTGGGAAATTGTCTGGCTATCCCTCCAAATTATGCAGACGGAAAGAGTTGGGACCCAATTTTTCAGAAATTGCAAATGGTCCCAGCCACAGGTTTTGGAACTTGGTATGTTCCCCCTTACCCTCGTGGGATTTGTCCCACTTGAGAGCCAGATCTCCAACATCAAAATTCATATCTGAAGATGAATATGAATCAAACCAACTTTTTACAATTTGTTGGTGCTAATCCAGTTTCTGCTTTACTTGTGTTCTCACCTCCTCTAGTTTTAATAAGGCATTTATTTGATTTTCTAGAGGAGGGCACTCCTCTTCTTGAACTTTCTGTGACAATTACAAAGAAGGAAGTAAGACACACGGGGGGAGAATGGATTCTCTTTCATAAATGAGGAAGAAAGGGGGATTATCAATAGAAGCTTTTGGAGTTACCCTATCAACCCAAAGTGCATTATACAGTGCATTCTGCCAATTCTTGTGATTTTCTGAAACTGTCCTTTTAATAATCTTGATTAAATTTTTATTTGTTGATTTTGCTAGACCATTCCCTTGAGGGTAGTAGATGGTAGGGTACTTCAGTTTAATCCCCTTTTCCAGAGAGAAAACATTCATATCAAGGGACGGAAAATAAGAGGCGTTATAAAAAACTAGACATTCAGGAACGCCGAATCGAGTGATGATATGGGAGTTCAAAAAAGACACTACCTGATTGGTGTTAACCACTTTTAAAGGTACAACTTCAAACCATATTGTAAAATAGTCTATTGCTGTAAGGATATACTTGTGCTTCTGTGAAGAAGAGGGATTAATTGGTCTTATGATGTCTAGGCCCCATTGTTGAAAAGGTGCATCTATAGTAACAGGCTGCAAAGGGAAAGCTGCCTTTTTCACCCATCCTGTAGCCTTTTGGCAGATTATACAATTGCGGGACAACGTATGGGGATATTTAAGCAAGGTAGGCCAATAGTATCCAACTCTTATCACTTTGTGGGCAGTGGTATCTTCACCAAAGTGACCACCAGATTCACTTGCATGAAGTTCAACCATCACTCTTTCAGATTCCTCCTTTTCTAAACAACACATAAAAACACCATCAAAGTTCTTTTGAAATAATATATCATTGATTAAATGGAAAGATTCAGATTTAAGCCTGAGTTCTCTTTTGTTTTTGGGATCAATATTACAAGGAGTAGATCCATGCGTTAAATAAAATCTAATGTTCTCATACCAAGAATTGGGGGTAGCTTGTGCACAACTAATCTGTTTTTCGTTATGTTGATTCACAGTTGAGGTGTTTATTTGACTTTCTTGTTCTTCAACTGAATCAACCACTAGTTTACACATGCCTTGACCTTTAACAATTTGTGCAGAAGTTATTTCAAGGTCATATTCCTGTAGTGAAGTCATCCAATTTTCCCTTTTCTCACCCAGCTCTTTTTGTACTAACAAGTTTCTCACAACAGGGTAAGGAACAATAACTTTGGTTCTGGATTTCAATAGGTAAGAGTGGAAGTGTTTCACTGCTTTGAAAACAACATATGCCTGCTGATCTATTGCTGGATAATTAAGTTATGCTCCTTTAAAAGATGAGCTCATGAAGGCAATGGTTATCTCATTTATTTCGACGTTTTTCTGCATAAGCACAACAACATAAGATCGGTCAGATGCAAAAGCGTAAAGAGTGAAATCCTGAGAAAAATAGGGACTCATCAAGGAAGGGGCTTCTCTTGTTGATTTTCTGATTGAATCGAAAGCCTGACTTTCTTGTGGTCCCCAAAGGTACAAAATATATATTTTTAATTAAATTTTGTAATGGTCTAACCATTTCTGAGAAACTCGGGACAAATCTTCTGACGAAATTAATCTTGCCCAAAAAGGATTTCATGGATTTTTTGGAAGAAGGAGGGGGGGAGTTTAGAAATAGATTGGGTTCTTTCAGGGTCAATAATCATTCTATCCTTAGACACTATAAACACAAGCAATTTTCCTTTCTCTACTACAAATAAATATTTCTTAGGGTTGAGAGATATGCCGAACTTGCGACATTGTTCCAGGACAACCCTAAGGTGAGACAAGTGATCTTTCTTGTTTTTAGAGAAGACAATGGCATCATCAAGATAGACCACAATTGACTGGTTAATGAGGCCATGAAAAACAATATCCATTGCTGTCTAGAAAGTGGCACCAACGTTTATCAGTCCAAAAGGCATTTTCCTGTAGGTGTAAGTGCCCCATGGGGTATGAAATGTGGTTTTACTCTGGTCCGAAGGAGACATAAGGACCTAATTGTATCCTGAAAAACCATATAGCAGAGATAGTCTTTCGGAACCAGACACCTGTTGTAGAATTTGTTTCATTGGAGGATCAGGGTAGTTGTCTTTATCAGACGCTCGGTTTAAGTTCCAAAAATCGGCACAGAGTCGAATTTCACCACTTTTCTTCCTTACAGGGACTAAATTATACACCCATTGCATGTGCCTAACCTGGAAAATTATCTTTGTAGTTAGTAATTTGTTTAGTTCCTTTTAACAATAGGTTCCAATTTAGGATGCATATTCCTCAATTTCTATTGAAAAGGTCGAGTCTGGGGCTTCATAGGGATTACATGTTGTATGATGTTCTGATCAAATGTTTTCAAGTCATCATATGTCCAAGAAAATACATCTTTAAATTCTTTAAATAATTTTATAAAGGCTGATCTTTCTTGCTCGGAACATCCCTTTCCCAGATTAATATTTTGAGGATTATCTTTTGTTCCTAAATTAACCATTTCATAGATCAAAGAGGCATTGTTAGTTTTACAATTGACTGCCCCTCTAAATTTGTCATGCAAGTCATAAAATTTCTCTAATCTCACAACAGATCTGGGGATAGAGTTTACCAGCGCGGATGTCGTTTCAGGATATCGAGGATCATATATTACCGTGAAGTTTCGGATATTCTCGTCATGAGTGCATTCATCAATGAATGCATATTGGAAGGTGTCTTCCATATGTAGAAAGTTGATGATCTGTTGGTCATCATTGAATACTCTCCAATTTGTGATGTTATCCGGAATCGACGGCTTGAACAACAATTCGATCGAAAACGCATTAGGGGAAAGACCTTCAGTGGGAAACAATATAGAAGAAACATTGGCCAATAAATCAGCTTCTGAATTACTCATCCTAGGAATGGAATTTATATTAAATGCTAAAAATTTATGCATTAAACTCCATACCTCTGTTTGGTATCTTTTCAGATGTGATGATAAGAAATGTATGGCATTTCTTACCTGCTTGACCACAATTTCTGAATCACTGAATACTATCAAATTTTGCACATCCATATCCAGTGCTTTCCTTAGTCCTTGTAGAAGTGATTTGTACTCGACTGTGTTATTAGTACATTCAAACTCTAACCGACAAACAATACATTTTTTATTACCTATAGGATCGATGAGTACACAACGACCACCTGCTCCTTCTTTGGATTTGGATCCATCAAATTATAAGGACCAAATTTGTGCATCATTAGAAGTACTTGTCATATTCAACAAAGCTAGAGTCTGAGTATAGGTTGTAACTTCATATTGTTGTGCCCCTAGATCAATGATATAAGAGATTTCGGTCATGAAATTACCAAAAAAGGTATTCATTCCCTGCGTTTCAAATGAATTTGTGGATGTAATTAAAGGCTCATTTGTATCATTCAGATCTGTTTCGGTATGCTTAATATAATGTTCCATGTTTATCCTAATTTTGTTGGGTTGTCCATTTTCAGGCAACCACAAGTGAGACTAGTCTGTAGCAAAATAACCGTGCAGCTGTTCCGACCAATCTTTGCTTAAAAACATACCATAAACTTCAGGAATATCAACAATGATAATGTCAATTATCTGATGAACTTTAGGATTGGATGATAGTCTAATCAACACATTCTTAAGCTCACCAATTACTTTAACGTTCGTTCGATCTAGCTGGACAATTTTGAGATCAGAAGGTTTAACTTCTGCATTAATTTTCTGGCATACAGATAGAGGCATCACATTTGATGATGCACCAGAGTCAATCATACAATTATGCACATTCCTATTAAAAATTTCAAAGGTTATTAAAAAAGGTGGGACATTTTTCCATGTGGTAACAACAAAATTCTATTGTTTTTTTGTTGTTGTCCCTAAAACAATTTTATCTACATTTGCTATAGTTTTTTCTGCTAAGTCCCTTTTGTCTTGAGGTTCATGTCTTTTTAATTGGGACATTTTTAGCTGTGTTTGAATCAATTTCTATTGATTTTTTGCTGCTAGGATCGTTCTTTTTACTGTTTTCAGCGATGCTTTGAAGCATTTTCTGCAAAATAAGAGGAAATTTCAGCAGTTCAAAAACATAAATATTAGCCCTCATTTTTTTTAGATCTTCAATTAAATCGTATTCTAAAACAGGGGTTGCTAGGCTTTGTTTAATTTCAGTTTGATTTGACTGTTTCGGAAACACATTTTTACTTACTTCAGGAGTGGGTTTATTTTGCGTTTTTCTTCTTGTGTTGTAGGGGTGTACAGTTTCAAAATTCGCTTGGAAGATACTGTCCGACAAGTGATCGAAAACAGGAGGAGATGAGTCCTCCTCTTCTGGTACCTCTTCCTCAACTGTATCGTCAGAATTTTCAGGAGGAATAGAAACATAATTGTCATGTGCTTCTAATATGGTTTGCAAAGCATACTATAAACTTTCAAAATTTAGACCTTCTGTGGTCGGGTTTGGCCAGTTTGGAGGAAAAGGATTTCTGAAAGGAGGTTTGAAACTTCCTTTGCTTGTGGATGCCTCCTCGGATGATCTCTTCAAGTCAACGACTTGCTTGGACAGTTTTTGGAAAGCTTTCTACAAACTCTCTAATTCTAAAGTTTCTTGTTGATTTTTAGGTTGAGGAGGCCTAGTGAGAATTTCTGTTTTCTTCTTAGAAGACGAACTTGTTTCAGCTTCACTATTAAGATTATATTTTAAGCTCAATATATATTTCTTAATTTGACTTGCATCCTCAAAGGCCTCTAACAACGTGTTCTTTTTAGACATTTTGACCCATATGGCTATGTTATTGTGCAAGGCTTTAGCATAATATGCAACAATTAAACTTTATGCGAGCATTGAATCTGCAAGGATTTTGTTCTTTAATGTCAGAAACCTTTGGTTAAAGTCCTTTTATTTTTCTTTAAGGTTCATTTTTAAGCTTGAGAGTTCCATAACCAAGACTTCTGAAGATTTATCATCTCCAAATTTTTCCAGGAAACAAGTTTCGAGCTTGTCCCAAGAGACGATGGTCTGGGGCTGTTGAGAAAAATACCATGTGGAGGCATTTCCCTCAAAAGTTTAAGGAAATAATATGCATACTACATCCTTGTGTTCAACACTCCAGAGTCTAATGGCCAAAATAAATTTCTTGATGTGATCCTCAACGGATTTATTTGCATCTGGATCAAATTTAGGCAACCATTTCTCCAGATGTTTAGGTAATGGGTGTTGGGGTCCAAGTACAACCACAACATCTTGATCAAACCAAGGTCTGGCAGGATTATTTTGGTTTTCCATGGGAGTTGGTGGTGTCGAAGGCTGAGATGGTTATGATGAAGAACTTCCTTCATCTGAAGACTCTCCTCCTGAAGAGGATGGAGAAGAGCCAGGTGGAGATGGTGGAATACCAGATCCTCCTGCTCTAGTGATGAGTGTTTCAGCGGGATGGATAGTATTTCCACTTAAAGGGTTTTCGGGCAGATCAGTGCCTTGAATTTGTTCTTGGATATCCGTGAAATAAAGGGGTTTATTAAGTGGCCTACCAGGTTGTCTGATACGAGCTAAGGCACTATGAATTCTTATTAGTGAATGGTGGACAATTTCTTGGACATCAATCTCTCGAGGAACTGGTGTCACTGGTTCAATAGGAATACCAGGGTTATCATTTGAGGTAGTTGTTGTTTCAAGTGTAACATCATTTCCTAAGCGACTACGCGTTACGACAGGAGTGCGAGTGTATGGGGGAGGAATCTTGCGACCTCCATGTGCCATCAATTAAATTCAAGCCCTCCTTCTAGTGCCATTTGTTGACGGACGTAAGTGACACATCATCAACTGGAAGGTCAAATCCAGACCGAGGTTGTCTAAATAACCCAAGCCATTTGGAATGAAATGACCCGACGGGTTTAATGGCTCTGTTAGCCAACTAAAGTCCTAAAAATAATAAAAGAAATGAAACTAATCTATGAAGCTACGATAATACGAATATAAGTTTAATAATTTACAAGTGTCGAAAAAGAAACTGGAATATGTGCATATGATTATAAATAGTGTATATACAATTTACAAGATTTACTGGATATCTTGTGAAATGGATGTTTTTGAAAGTGTTTATAAAAGAGATAAAGAAAGAACATACATTTTTCTATTTTCTGTTGAATATTTAAAAGTCTAAAACTAATGAATGCTAAACCAATATATTTGAAATAAGAATATTCAAACAGTCAAAGCTAATTCAGGCTATTCTTATTTCATTAATAAATAACTTAACTAAATAACAAGTAAATTAACCTGTAACTAATAAACTAAGCTGAATTTATCTCCCTGTGCAATTCGAGCTCCTAACTGTCTTGCATATGAGGGAAACCTGTAACAGAACAGAGCTAATACTCCTAGAACAAACTCAAAGATGCATTGGAGCAAGAATATAGCAACAAAATGATAAATATGCAGATCTGATGACCTTATGATAATCAATACTTATAAAGAGAGGAAACTCAATTCAAAGCATTAATGTAATCCATCATTTAATATTTAGAATAAATCGATAATAATTAAATGGTAGATTGATCACAGATGTAAAAGGGAATAACAAATTACATACATCATCAAAGTACTTAATAATATGAAATTCCATATGATAACCAAACTAAATTTGTATCAAACGTAATAACATTTCATGGGATGGAAGCAAAAACATAATAGGGTAAGCGTCACATAGGTCTAAAGCCAAATAGTGAACAACTTCTCCATATCAGTCTTCAAAATCATATGTCCATAATGTATCCTAGCCAAAGATGTCCTTACTACTAAGAGTGACCAGTATTTAAACTAGTTTGGATTGACAAAACTCTTATCATGCAAGATAGAGTACAATCCCCAAAAATAGATAGTATTACAAAAATAGTGAGACTAGAAACCACTCCTGTATGAGTTGGTTTGTCAAAATAATAACAAAGTTTTATCAACATAAAAGAAAGAAACTGATGAATAATAGAGCGTGTGATCCAAGATGTTTTCTCCATGTAATCAACATCAAAATCATCAATTTCCTGTAGATAGCAAAACAAATTTGATATTGAGAAAATAATGCTAACTAATATTCAAAAATAGACTAGCTACAAAATCATAGATTCTATAGCTAGTCTTATTATTAACAAAGGAAATCAAAATTAAATTTTCCTATTTTGATTTTTTATGACAGAATGAAATAAAATCAAACATTATCATTTTTACCATTAGAAATTAGCAAATGAAGGATCATACAGTTCCAAATTTATGATGGCTTTGAAGTTGGTGGTATTTTTAATGATTATATTACCAGATCTCTTGGGTCTTTTATTTTCCCTTTCTCTATGTGCTTTCAACTCTTTTTTCTCTCATTCCAGTAGAGAATTCCGAGCAGCTAGCCGTTTTACTTGAGACTGTAACAACGAAATATACTTGTAATAATGTTCTATCCAATCTAAGCAACTATCACAATGTACTGGTGCAATGGAAGACCGATGTGGAATGAAATCAACAACAGGTATTTCGTGCTCCCCTGTGGCTTGACTCAAATCGTGACTAATTTCATTGAAACCTTCTTGGCCTTTCAAACACGGGGGTAATATAGACACGAAGTCGTACTGTTCAACTTGGGAATTACTTTCGTTCATGAGACATTGGTTGTCCGGATCTTCCCGAGCCAGGAAATTGTTTATCTCTTGATCTGAACACTGATCATTGACCTCGATCATAGGGATCGAGCTCAAATGATCCTTTTTCTGATTCCTTAAATTCCTAGAAAAAAATCAACCAGACCTCTTATTCATAAAATTCAAATATGAACTTTGCTTTTCTTACCCTTACAAATTTTCCTTATAGTAGGTTTATCATTATGGTTTTGATTAGGTTCATTTGCAAACACAGGGGAAGATTTTCCTTTTAATTCACCCACTACCTGTTCCAACAATTTTTTGGGTGAAAACATACATCATGATTGTAACAACCCTAGATGAATACATGCTTAGGGATTATTAAGTAAAATTTATTAGATAATTAATTGTCCTAATATGGTTTTAATTAAACAATGATTAGTATTAATAATATTAATTGATTATTTATTTATTAATTAATTGTTTTTAACTTTTGATT
>ML794088.1:22452-36599 GCA_009831015.1 Picea engelmannii | reverse complement strand
ATTAATTAATTATTACATATCACACTCAATGATATTGGTAATAATTTAAGGGGGGCTTAATAATTTTAAATTGTTTAATTAAAATGCTTTACGTATGCGGGAGAGGATAAGACATTAAAGAAAGGGATAAGATATTAATGAAGGGGGGGATAAGAAATTAAAGAATGGGATAATATATTAAAGGGGGAGATAAGGAAATTAATGAGGGGTAGGAAAGTCGGTGAAGGAGGGATAAGGTAGGGAAGGAGTTGGAAGGGAGATTATTCTACAGGAGTTGGGGGATGGATTTTGGGAGCTCGGAGTATTGCAGAGAGAAGTGAAAATTTGGGAGTGAGATTGTATCAGTGCACCGGGGTTGCTGGGGGTTTTGGGCACGGATATCCGTTGATATCCTGGAGCTAGGGAGCTACCTAGTTGGCAGGGAGGAACGGTTTTGGGGCAATGTTTCACGGTGCAACAACGGTCGAGAAGGCATTTGGACAACGAACGACTATTAGCATCAGGTTCAGGTATTTCAAATGATGCACTGTTTTAATCTATGATAAAATTTTATTATTATTGAAAATTTGTAGGCGAGGAATGTGCTAACTTATAGAAATTTCTTGAATTTTATGATTATGTGGTAAAATTAAAATGGTTGTTTATTTGATACAACTTTTACAATGATTTCTTAACCATGAGGGTTTTCAAAGCAATAGGCACAGATTCATTAGTTTCATAGCCATTAGTCGAATTGAAACCCTAACTTTTGGTCACTGGACTATCAAAACTGAGGTTTACATTTAAAGGAAGGTTCACTATATTGTCGGCCTGGGAAAAACCATTTTGTCTTAGGAAACTCTCCTAATTATCCTCGATATGTGATAGGTGTGATAGCTATAGGATTTTAATGATCCTTTGATGAAAAAGACTCGACAGAGAGTTCATGATCTATCGCTTATAGCGTTTTGACATTTTATAAAGGCTCATTAACAAGTAGAACAACATGTTCAAATCAAACCCTATGAATAACATGAGCAGACGGATGTGGTATAAAAAGACCAAACCATACAAACCTTCACATGTGATAAATTGTTTCAAAATTAAAACAAGTTTGTGCCATCTAGGTTTCAGAAAGGCAATATGAATACCTTTAGGGCAACAGGTGGATTTGCGAGAAACCATGAACAAACTCCATGGAACATCCTTCAATTTAGCATTTTTAAACCACTTTTCTCCTTCCAGCGGGAGTCGTGTCACCTAGGATATGAAATCTTCTGTGACCTCCAACTGGACATCCCCAACCTTGGCCTTAAACCCATCAAATGTATGTGAAAAGGCCTGCATTATTGCGAGGTTGTAGCCTTTGAATTTCCTGAGGAAGATATCCCAATCGTGAGCCTTCAGGACATCTATGGCGTCATCGTGGGAAAGAAGGGCTTGGAAACCATTTGGCTCGATTCGAACCAGAGGGGCCATGGAAACTGTGAAATAGACACAATAGATATCACAAGAGGTAGGTTTCAGCTTCCAGTAGATGAGTAACAGAGAAAGGTCTGTGCAAACTAGAATGGCACGGAAACTAGGAAGTTTGGAGACTTCCATGCTGCGATAAATTAAGTTTAAAGATATAGGGAACTGAAGGGCACACATATCTAAGATCCATTTCCCATAATGAGTATCAAACCCTTGATTACCATCGAATGCCAATTTGAACAATGAATGGTTTCATTAATGCACATGACAGTAGGGTGAGGTGTAGTCGTGGGTACATCAGACCAGTACCAAGAGACATGAAGGTTGATATGACTTTTGAGAGCATGAGACCCATATCAAATATTAACCCAATGTTTTTTGCATTCATACAATTCAAATATTACAACCAAATGATCAACCAAGGAACCGATTAAATCATGATATCCATAAAACATAAAGATTGTGGTGGTAATTTAATCAATGAATTTATAAAACTTGAAGCTTATCAATATATGGGTGCCTTCAAAGTGAAAATTCCTAGGTAGGAAATATAACTACAGAATCATTACCAAGTTTTATTTAAATTCATGCTTTCAGTCATGAATTTCAAAATAAAACAAACGAAAATTTGAACGAAAAACTTATAAGATAAATTTAGCTCAATAATCACCAAGAAGCTCATAAACATAAGCATTTATAAATGGAAGGAGGTGACAGCTACAGAAAGATATAATCTCTTTGTGGTGATTTCAATTGTGATAAAAATCGACAAAATTGGTGGCTGCCAACACTAGTCCGATGGTTGTGCAACCTAAAAAGCATTATCCCAAAAAGCTAAGGATTTGTGGCGACTTCAGAGGGATAAATAAATTAACACTCACATATCCTTTCTCGACTCCATTCACAAATGAAATTATCGATGAATTGGAAGGGCATGAATTTTATTCATTCATAGATGGATTTTCAAGCTATAATCAAGTACCTATTTCCCAAGAAGATAAGGAAAAAACCCACCTTTGTTTCAAAATTTCACTCTTTTTAATACAAGATAATGCCTTTTGGACCGAAGAATGCACCTGGAGTATTATTCAAAATAGTTGTAAAGGATTTTCAGAAATACATATATAAAACAATGGTTGTCTATTTTCATGATTGAAATGTCTACAACTTCTTAAAATTTCATATACACCGGTTAAAAATGATGCTTTAAAGATGTCGACAAATACATCTTTCCTTGAATATCAAGAAGTGTACTTTTGCCACTCCTATAGGAATATTGTTGGGGCATGTGGTATGTAAAGATGGAATTAAGGTTGATATGGAAAAAATCAAGGTAATTCTTGAACTAAAACCCTCTATTAGCCAAAAGAAAATAAAATTTTATAGGTCATACATGATATTATAGAAAATTTATAAGAATTTTTTTAGACATTACCTTCCCAATATATGAGTTGTTGAGAAATGGAGTAGAATTTGTTTGGAGTATAGGATGGAATGAGTATTTTGAACTATTGAAAATAAAGTTGGTGGAAGCATCAATATTGAGATTTCCTAACTGGACCAAGAGGTTTCATGTACATGTCAACGTGTTGAATGTAGCAGTTAGAGCAATTATGGCTCAGCCAGAAGATGAGATAGTCGACCATCCAAATGCATACGCGAGCCAAAATCTAAACAAAGCATAAATAAATTATTCAACTACAGAAAGAGAAGTCTAACAATAATCTCCACACTAAAAAAATTTCAACATTATCTATTGGAAAACCCATTCACATTTTATACCAATCATCAAGCATTGAAGTACTTAGTCAACAAACATGTTCATCAAAGAAGAATTTGTAGGTGGCTACTGCTAGTTCAAGAGTTTGAATTCGATATCATATTCCAACTGGGGAAGAATAATGTCGTATCCGACCACCTTTCTTGACTGGAAATGAGTGAGGAATCGACAACTATAGAAGATGAGCTCCCATAGGCTCACTTGTTTCGAGTTGAAGCATCCCCCAAAGAGCTGGCTGAAATGTTACAATTTTTACAAGAGGGGAAGTCACCAAAGAATATGTTAGAACATAAAACAAAAGTATTAACAATGAAGGTCACCCCATTCACACTCATTAATGGGTATTTATATAAGTTGGGACCATACAATATACTTAGACAATGTGCATTGGAACACAAAAGAGAAAACATAAACGAAAAAGCACATGCTGGTCTCATGGGAGGACACTTTCAAGTCGACACGACTGTTAGAAATTTATTTCAAGCAAGTCTCTAGTGGCCTAAATTGCATAAATATTGTAGAGCTAAAACCGGTAAGTGCGATAAATGTCAGAGAATGGGTCGATCTTCGTGGAAAGATCATATGCCCTTGAACTAGAAAAAAACTTAGTTTACCTTTTGAAATTTAGGAAGTTGCTTTGTCGGTCCATTCCAAAAAACAGAAAAAAGGACATGGGCAAAGTACATTATAACGAAAGTCATAAATGGGCTGAAGCAGAACTATTCGAATCTTGCACTAAGTAAGTAACTGCAATATTTATTTATGAGAATATAATCACAAGGTTTGGATGGCCACTAACACTCATCAATGACCAAGGAACTCACTTTTTTAATGGTACAATAAATCTATTGTTGGAAAATTTTATGATCGACCATAGCAAGACATCATCCTATCATCCTCATTCAAATGGAGTAGTCAAATACTTTACTAAGACATTTCATAAGGGACTAACAAAAATCTATGGAATTAACTAGGATGTTTGGGATGACAAGGTACCAAATGTGTTATGGGAATATCAAACTACATACAAGAGATCAACCGACCAGACACCTTTTAAGTTATTATATGGGTAAGAAGTTGTAATACCCCTACACTTCTAGATGAATGCAAAAAGGGTGTCTTATGCACTTAAATATGACCTCACTATGGCAAAGTAGAATGACACATTGCATTCCACCACAAGAAGTTTAGAAACAAAAACAAAAAACATGGCATGATAGACATATTAAAAGAAAATACACACAAAATGGAGATTTGGTATTATTATATAATAGTAAAATCAAAGGCAAACTAACAAAATTGGAAATTGCATGGTTAGGCCCATTTATAGTTGAATATATTTGATTGATTGGACCAATTCAGTTGAGAACATTAAAGGGAAGCTACTCGACAAAGTCGTCAATGGTGCTCGACTTAAGAAATACCACCCTTAAGAAAATACATGTAGTCCATTAGTGAAAACCTCCTTGGAGGCATTAATGGAAAATAACTAGATTGAAAAACACTTGTGGTAGTCTAGTTCCAAAGAGAAATATATATATATATATATATATATATATATATATATATATATATATCTTTTATAAATGAAGTAAGCATGGACACAAAATGATCTTATGGAAATACAAGTCAACCAGATCAATTTAGTAGAAATATGTTGACCAAAATTTGGTCATCTATATGTTATTGTTCCTAGAATAATAAAAACTTATATCAGAAGATGAATATTTTTGAACTATTATACATTCATTTCATATCCCTCAGTATCAACTTCTCCATGCATTTCACAGAATCAAAATCTGAGTCTCCACGACCAATATATGCATACTTTTTCCTTGGAGATATTGCAAGAAGAAATATGATTTTTTTTTTCTAATTGTCATTTTCTCCTCTCCTCTCTTATCCCTTCACTTCTCTTCATACTCTCTTCATATACTTAGCCATTTTTCCATTACTCTCAAATTCTCTTCATTTCTCATACTTAGCCATTTTTCTACCTTCCATTCCTTAATCTCCTCTCTCTTACCCCCCTTTCCATACTTAAATAAATTTTCTTTCCTCTCCCTTATTTATCCATGGCGGACAGACTCACTCATCCCTTTGTTGTACTATGTTGTCATTGATGTCAAAGGGTTCATGTCAAGTATTGTCATAGTGATGTGTTTGTATCATTGATATATTGATTATTGGTTATATGGTAATTGATGTAATTGTTTTCAAAGGGTTGATGACAAGTGGTGTCATAATTATGTGTTGATATTAAAGGGAGTTATATCATTGATGTCATGTCATGGTTGATAGGAAGAAACAAATGGAAAAACTCCAAAGTGGTCCCCTTATGGTGAAAGAACTCATGGGAAGACACCCTTGGATAAAGTTCTCAAAGTGGTCCCCTTATTGTGAAATCCCTCACGAGAATATGCTTTGTGAATACCAAATGGTTAGGTGGTTGAGTAGCCCAACAATGTGGTTAGGGAACCCAAGTTTGATTAAGGAATAATGTAATGAAGATCAATGAATTTGCAGGAGAAACTGTTCCATATGGATAGTATATGTCATTCCATTTCCAGTGATATGTGGAATGTCACATAACTCCTCACGATTAGAGAGTTATGGCCATGTGAAGTTGGATAATCCTCATGAGTTATCTAGAAGCCTACTGTTGGAGTTACTTCACACACACCTAAGATTTATTTTTCCTAAGGTTTTTATTTATTTATTATTCATAATTAGTCATTATCAAGTCTCCTATATTTTAGGAGAGAATATTCCACCTGGAGAATATTCTCTTTCATTTGACACTTCAGTTTGACTAGTTGAGTTGAGTTTAGATGTTGCATTGGGATCATCACCATGCAACATCGGGATCATCACCATGATAATTCGACCTTGCCTTGGTATCATCACCAAATTGGAACATTAGCCTTGATTCCCTGAGTTAACTCCTCACTACTCTGTGTTCAGTCAGTTAACTGAAGACTAGTTGACTAGTTAACTCAACTAGGTGGCAGTTCACTCCCGTAACTGCCTGAGAGACTAGAATAGGTGGAAGTTCACTCCCGTAACTATTGGTGTGTGTCCAGATCACTCTATACCACCACTATGGAGACTTGGTTCACCTCAATTTGAACTCATTGAGTTATACAAAGTATATCATGTGTAAATTATTCATTATTCACAACGGTTAATGAGAATTCTTTCCATTCTTTCTCTCCTTCTTCTTCCTTTTCCAATTCTCTCTGCAAATGTGTGTATTATTGTTTATCTAGATATATTATGGGAAGGTTCAACACATTTACATGGTATCAGAGCCGATAGACTACTAAGAAAAAGCTACACCAAATTTTTTTGCAGGTACAAAAGATTGAAGACAACGAAAAAATGGAATTCCAAAAAGAATTCATTCTTACACCTTACAACTATTTTGCATGGAAGGAGAAAATAGCCATACATCTCCGATCCAGAGGGTTGTATAGGTTAACCATGAATACAGATACAGAACCGACATCATCCATAGAAAAATCCAAGTACTTAAATCGCATGGATGAGGCACTCAGAACAATTTGCAGTCTTATTTCTCCTGATCTCCTTTTTCATATATCTTCCTGTAAGACTCCCAATGAAGCTTGGACCATCTTGGAAGGGCTCTTTGGAAAACAAGATGAGATGAGGGGACACATTCTAGAGGTGGAGATGCTCACATTGGATCCAAAAAGCTTCAAGAATATCCAAGATTTCTTTACAAAATTCAAGGATTTACTGTCGCAACTCAAAGCTTATGGGGTTGATAAATCGAAGGAGGAGAAAAAAATGTTTCTCACAATTCTCTCCTAGCTTGGTCCTGAATTCTCAGTATTCGTATCTACATTCCATACTGTCAGATTCTCCTCTGGAGCCACCTGGAAGATGCCTTCTCTTGAGGACTTTATCGAATCCCTAACACAAGAGAAAACCAAGCTCATCAACATGGGCGCAATAAGAGTCCCAAGGGCACATGCACTTACTATGCATGATGGAATACACAAATATCATAAATATAAATATAAATATAAGTGGAAAGCTCATGCACATACGAAGAAGGAAGGGTACACAAAACCCTTCACCGATGCCTCCGGATCCAAAGGAGAAAAGGGAAGAAAAGGAGAGAAATGCACATACTGTCACAAAGTATTCCATTCGGAATCTGCATGCATGCAAAAGAAAATAGATCTGATGTCTCAAATACTTTAGCAAAACAACCTTGGAGATCACCCCGAGGGTGCAAAGAAGAAGAAGCTAGAAGATCCAAATTCCAAGAAAGGCAATTCTAGCCATGCCTTGATTTCCATCAACTCCTCTCCTGATGCTTGGATCGTAGATTTAGGAGCATCACATCATATGGCTACCTCAGAAGCAATATATTCTTCATTGGATGCATGCAAAGGTCCTCCTATTCTGATGGGGGACAACTCTTCTGTCTAAGTCACCGACAAAGGAAGGATTGAACTCACCAACGGAAGCTTCGAGAACGTGTTGCATGTTCCCAAGCTTTCTGTCAACCTTCTCTCTGTGTATCAGATGACGAATTCTGGCACCGGAAAGAAATTCGTATTCACACCAAATTTCGTGGACATCTACGACATGGAAACCAACTCCAGGGTTGCAACCGGTGAGGTAAATCATCAGTCTAGATTGTATACATTTTCTGAATTCATTGAACCTGATTCTGCTTTACTGCTTACTCATGCTGATGAAAGTAGTAGGATATGGCACGAAAGGTTTGGAAATTTGAATTTTAGATACATGCAACAGCTTAAAAATCACACATTAGTTGATGGTATACTAGACATCCATTTCTCCAAGGGAGTATGTGAGGGATGTGTTCTTGGAAAACACCCTCAAGAGAAATTTGACAAGGGAAAGTCTCAGCGAGCTTTCGCACCTTTAGATCTGATCCACAATGACCTCATGGGTCCTTTTTCGCATCCATCGATCAACAAAGCGAGGGTTTTTCTCATTTTTGTTGATGATTTCTCACGTTTTACTTGGATCTACTTTCTCAGGCAAAAATCCGAGGTCTTTCAACACCTTAAAGATTTCAAAGCTTTGGTTGAGACACAGTCTGGAAAGAAGATCAATGTCCTCCGAACTGATAATGAGGGAGAGTATGTGAATCATGAGATCCACAATATTTTCCATGAGGCAGGGATTCAGTTGTAGCACACAGTTCCCTACACTCTGCAACAAAACGAAGTTGCTGAGCGGAAAAATCGATCTCTAAAGGAGATGGCATGTTGCATGTTGCATGCAAAGTCACTACCACATAGACTATGGGTTGAAGAACTTAACTGTGAACATACATACAAAACAGATCTCCCCATAGATCTGTTAAGGATAAGACCCCCTATGAGGCTTGGAGCGGCCTCAAACCGGAAGTGACCCACTTTCGCATTTTTGGTTCTCGTGCATGGGCCCGAGTTCCCTCTGAAAAGAGGAAGGCACTTGATCCACAAAGCACTGAATTCATTTTTGTTGGATACCCTGATGGTGTAAAGGGATATTGGCTTATTGATCTTTCCTCGGACCGGCTCATCATTGAGCGTAGTGTCCAATTCGAGGAAAGTGTCTCCCATGTACCTCAACAGCCACATGCAGACACCTTCACTCTTCCACCTGTCCAAGATGATGAACATGCACATGACGACTCTTCTTCAGGAAAGAGTTATGATTCAAAGGACTCAGAGGATTCAGATTCAGATTCAGAGTCAGTACAGTTAGATAAAGAGTCAGAGCATCTAGATGCGGTTGCAGAGCCAGAGTAGAGGCCCAAGTGGGCACAAACTACTCTTCAGGATGCAGGGGATCAACCGATACTAGGAGGACTCAATCTGATTTTGAGGAGCCTCCTGTTGCACTCACTGCCACTGAACCATTGCCTTCCAAACATCTTTTCTTGGTTCAGTCTTTAGATCCACAGTCTTATGGTGAGGTTGCTAGAAATCCCTTTTGGGAATCCGCCATGCAGGAGGAGTACAACTCCCTCCTCAAGAACCAGACTTGGGATCTGGTTCCCCTTCATTTTGGGAGGAAACTTTTCAGATGCAGATGGGTCTATAGGACCAAGAGCACAACGGATGGATAGATCAACAGATACAAAGCTAGGCTTGTCACCAAAGGCTTTCAGCAGGTTCATGGTATTGACTATGATGAGACCTTCGCTCCAGTAGAGAAGATGGATTCCATATGATTGGCACTTTCCATTACGGAAACCAAGGGATGGGAAGTCCATCAGATGGATGTGAAGTCCATCAGATGGATGTGAAGAATGCATTTCTTCATGGTGATATCTCTGAGGATATTTACATGGAGCAACCCCAGGGATTTATGCATGACTCATCTTTGGTCTGTCGACTGAAGAAGTCACTTTATGGCCTCAAACAACCTCCGAGGGCATGGTATGCCAAGATGGACTCCTACTTGTTGTCACAAAAATTTGTACAATGTAAATCAGACCCGAGTGTCTACATGCTTAGGACGACTGATTCACTTCTAATTTTAGTTCTGTATGTCGATGATTTGCTGATCACTGGGTGCTCGACTTCAGTGATTGCTACAGTCAAGAGGATTCTACATGAAAGGTTTTTGATGACAGACATGGGTCCGCTACACTTCTTCCTTGGACTTGAGATCAGTCAGGATGCATCAGGCATCAAACTATCTCAAGCCAAGTATGCACGAGATCTCCTTGAGAGATTTCACATGACAGACTGCAATTCTGCTCCGACTCCTTTCCTATCAGGAGTCAAACTTGAGGATGGTGGGGAGACTCCATTGGTTGACATCACATTGTACAGACAACTAGTGGGGAGATTTTTGTATCTTACACACTCCATACCAGACCTCTCATATGCAGTTGGCGCAGTTTCTAGGTTCATGTAGGAGCCGCATGAGCTACATTGGAAAGCTACAAAGTGTATCCTTTGATACATACAGGGCACCATCACCTTTAGGATTCATTATGAAACATAATATACATTATATCTCATTGGGTTTACTGATTCCGACTAGGCTGGCGATAACATTGATCACAAGTCTACATCTCGTTACTCACTCAGTCTTGGTTCCGGGCCTATATGTTGGTCGAGCAAGAAGCAAGCTTCCATTGCTCTATCTTCAGCTGAGGCAGAGTACAGAGGGGTAGTTAACATAACCATTCAGGCTATGTGGCTACAATATTTTCTCACTGAGTTGAGCATTCAATTTCATCGTCCGATCATCATCTGGTGTGACAACTAGAGCACTCTGAAGTTCTGCAGAGATCCAGTTCATAGGCAGCAGACGAAGCACATCGAGATCCACATGCACTACATCCGAGACTTAGTACACGAGGGGATCATCGACTTACAGTTCTTTCCTTCAACAGAACAGACGATAGACATTTTCACCAAGACCTTCACTGAGAAAAAATTTCATTCTCTGCGAGGTCATCTTGGAATGAAGGACATAGTTGCCTAGAAACTGTAGTTCTTCTTTTTACATACATTGTACCTTGAGGGGGGGGGGGTTTCCCTCTTTCCTCACTTTATTTTGAGTGTATATTTTGTACTTGGGTACCTAACATGGCCTCGTTTCCGAGACCCAATCTTTATTTTCACCATAGTGATGTTCAGGGGGGGTGTTGGAGTTACTTCACACACACCTAGGATTTATTTTTCCTAAGGTTTTTATTTGTTTATTAGTCATAATTAGTCATTATCTAGTCTCCTATATTTTAAGAGAGAATATTCCACCTGGAGAATATTCTCTTTCAGTTGACACTTCAGTTTGACTAGTTGAGTTGAGTTGAGATGTTGCATTGGGATCATCACCATGCAACATTGGGATCATCACCATGCTAATTCGAACTTTCCTTGGTATCATCACCAAAGTGGTGCATTAGCCTTGATTCCTTGAGTTAACTCCTCACTACTCTATTCAGTCAGTTAACTGAAGACTAGTTGACTAGTTAACTCAACTAGGTGGCAGTTCACTCCCGTAACTGCCTGAGAGACTAGAATAGGTGGAAGTTCACTCCAGTAACTATTGGTATGTGTCCATATCACTCTAGACCACCACTATGGTGACTTGGTTCACCTCAAGTCGAACTCATTGAGTTATACAGAGTATATCATGTGTAAATTATTCATTATTCACAATGATTATTGAGAATTCTTTCCATTCTTTCTCTCCTTCTTCTTCCTTTTCCAATTCTCTTTGAAAATGTGTGTATTATTGTTTAGCTAGATCTATTATGTGCATATTCAACACATTTACACCTACAAGGTCAAATAAGTCAAATTATTCTAGAATCTCCTAGAAGAAGTTGACCAATCAAAGTGGTTAGTCATGGGTTAAGTGGTTGCAACAAGAAAACAATTAAAAATAAATTAGTTGCAACTAGAAGTGGAGAGTTTACTATTTTTGGATAAAGTGGTTAAGTGGACAAAGTGGCTAAGTGGAAAAAGTTGGTTAAGTGGACAAATTGGTTAAGTGGATACTTCTAGAGGAAGCTAATTTGAGAGTATAAATAAGAGAGCAAGGGTCTCCCATTAGTATTCTATTGAGCATATTGAATATCTACAAGTGATTGAGGTAACCAAAGGAGATATAAGCAGAATTTCATAGGGAAGGTGAAGTAAATAAAGCCAAAATACAAGGGAGGATAAAGTCTTTTGATGATTATTTCTAAGGTATGATATTTACAGGTCATCTCACCATTTTATCAATAATTTTTTTCTAAAATGATTCAGATAACAAAATTTGGAATATGTTCAGAAAACATATCCAAGTAACTATGATAAAAATTTCAGCTTGTGGGTCGTTGTAGTTTGGGATTTACACTCTATGGAAGATAGGGTTTGTGGCAAATCCTAAAACTTGGAGGAATTGCAGACAAGACACTAAAGAATATTGTGTACCATTTTCAGACCTTTATTCATTACAGGTACAAAGTTATGATTGTTGCAAGTTAGGGTTGTTGACTAATCCAAAATTAGTCATGTGAGACTAAAGTAAAGTTTGATGAAAATGCTAGTCTCTTGTTGTTGAAGTTAAGGGAGGTTTGTAGGTCTGTGATCACATACACCAGATCTGTTACAAAGCTATAGGTATGTTTATATTCATGTTTCGATGGTTACATTTGGTCATGATATGGTACATGCTTGAGGCTACATAACAATGAGGTTTGACACATGGTCTTGTGTAAGGGTTTATGGAGAGTATGGTGTATTGCTATAGGTATCTTGTTGGTTAAATTGGTGATATTGTGCATATGGTTGAGATTTAACTTGATGATTGATCTTTGTGAGTAGATCATATTTGGATGATGAGATTGATGAGACAGGTTGAGGTGACAGGTTGTTGTGGCATGTTGTGTTGTGCATAATTGATGCACTTGTATTGGTATAGAATGTTGGTATAGTTTGATAGATTTCTTTATGTCTACAAGATGGGTCTTGTACTTGAGGATTGGATTCCTCTTCTTAGTTGGTGCTAAGATATGCAAGCTGGGTCTTGCATTGAGAGTTGGTGCTCATTTCAATTGGTGCTGATAAACCCCAAGGATTGTAGTCTGTAATACAAAAGAAACTTATACATATATTTGGTGTTCATTGTGTTCTTTATTGTGATGGTGAATAGCTATTTATTCTTAATATATGTCATTGAGATATGTTTACATGCAAGAAACTAAGTGTGAATAGAAGTAATGAGTAATGATGTTGTGAATGGTAATGGCTAACTAAAGTTTTGTAATAAGTTGTAAAAAGAGCCTCACACTGATTCACCCCCCCCTCTCTTAGTGTGGTCGGTGTGTCCAACAATTGGTATTAGAGAAAAACTTCACTATAAGCCTTACAATCTTGAAGGAGATCCATGGACACACAAATGGATGAACATGCATATGAAGTTCCATTCTTTGATGAGACATATTATTTGGCAAGGAGAATAAATATGAAAGGGTACTTGAAGTCAAAATGAGTAGGTGTTTGGAAAACAATTGTTGGTGAATCAGTTCCCTCAAAGAATCAGTCAAAAGGTGCAGCCCAAAAGGAAGCAAAGAAGAACAATGCAATAGCATTCAATAACATTTTAAATGGACTCTCATATTCTGTCAAAGAAAGCATAGGACTACATTCCTTCACCAAGGACCTATGGCTGAAGCTAGAGAAGGTATATCAAGACAAAAGAAAAGACACTGAAGAAAATTCCATCAAGGAAAATGAAGGGAAAGACTCTCCAAAATCCTCTGATTGCAATAATTCTAAGTGTGATGATGTTGAATGTCTTCCTACAAATGAATAAAAATATCTAGAAGTAGTTTGTGTAGAATAAACTCACAATTATGTTATAAATAAAGAGGAAGAGTTGTTGTTGAAGCATGAAGATAAAGTTTTTTATTATTTAGAAAAAGTAGAACATGATCATTATGATTTTAAGGATTTTGAAGATTATATCAAGAAAACCATAGAAAAGTACTAAAGGCTTACCATGACACTAAAACAAATTCTCAAGAAACAATAAGAAAGTGAAACTAAGCAAGGGACCCAATTAGAAGAAAAAGAAGAAGAGATCAAGAGACTAAAGAATAAAATAATTAGTCAAGCAGAAGAGAAGAAAAATATAGATGATGAGCTTAGCAAAAGCCTTGAAGTCAATGTAAATCTAATGACCCAAATTGAAGAAGCCAAAAGGATAGAGGAACTATTTAAGAATCAAGTAAATGAAAAGGAAGAGTCATGCCATAAGTTGGAAGCTGAAGTTGTTGATCTCAGAAATAAAATAGAGAATTCAAACACTCACATCAAGTTCATGAACAATTCAACAATCTTGTATGAAATCCTAGATAGCCATAAATAAGGTCTTGGATACAACAAGGAAGCTACTTACTTTGAAG
>ML794088.1:0-13799 GCA_009831015.1 Picea engelmannii | reverse complement strand
TGTTACAAAGTTACATGTATGTTTATATTCATGTTTTGATGGTTACATTTGGTCATGACATGGTACATGCTTGAGGCTACATAAAAGTGAGGTTTGACACATGGTATTGTGTAAGGGTTTATGGTATTTGGTTTATGGAGAGTATGGTGTATTTATAGAGGTATCTTGTTGGTTAACTTTGTGATATTGTGCATATGGTTGAGAGTTGACTTGATGATTGATCTTTGTGAGTAGATTATATTTGGATGATGAGATTGATGAGACGGGTTGAGGTGACAAATTGTTGTGACAGGTTGTGTTGTGCACAATTGATGCACTTGTATTGGTATATGTTGTTGGTACAGTTTGACATATCGCTTTCTGTCTACAAGTTGGGTCTTGTACTTGAGGATTGGATTCCTCTTCTCAGTTGGTGCTGAGATATGCAGGCTGGGTCTTGCATTGAGAGTTGGTGCCCATTTCAGTTGGTGCTGATAAACCCCAATGATTGCAGTCCGTAATACAATAGAAACTTATACATATATCTGGTGTTCATTGTGTTCTTTATTGTGATGGTGATTAGTTCTTTATTCTTAATATATGTCATTGAGATATGTTTACATACAAGCAACTAAGTGTGAATAAATGTAACGAGTAATGATGTTGTGAATGGTGATGGATAAAAATAAATCTTTGTAAGAAGTTGTAGAAAGATATTCACACTGTTTCACCCCCCCCTCTTAGTGTGTTCGGTGTGTCCAACACTCTTATCTCCCTCACATTCCTCACCCTTGACTCGTCTTCTCCACTGCCTACATACTACACACCCACCACTCCGCTCCCTTCATTTTCCCCACTTCCCTTACCTTTCATCTCTTTACTCACTCCATGCACTCAACACTTAGATTTGTTTTGGTAATCCATCGAGTTCATGGGTTGGTGGATTCACCTGACTTCCCTCCATGAACCCGCCATGCACTCCATGTCCACCAACCCGATACTATAGTTCCTTCTCTCACTTGAAATCACGTTCTTTCCCTTAAGATTTTTATCCTAAGTATAGGATATGAAATATTAATCAATCAAATAATTCCTTGTTTTCAACTAATCATATTTTGACAAGTGGCAGCCTATGATTTGGGTGACATGGAATTTGATTATTAGGCATACAAAGAGAGACACATGGAGTGATCTTATTGGAAGAAAAATGGCAGATTCTTATTTGCAGATTGTTGGCCTACCAAATGATGAAACATGGTGACATTTGATTGGGTGACTCATCAGTGTTGACTGGGCATGAGGTGGATAATGACGGGGTTCCAAAATTATTATTATATTCAACAAATTTTCCAAGGGTTGAATCCTCCAAGCTCCATAATCTCCTCTCTTCTTTGTTTCTTGTTAAGTATATGTTACACTTAACATTATATGCCAATAAGACTCTCCTATTCATGTGCATGTGGGATAATATTCTTGAAACATGGTCGAAATTCAAGCTAAGGAGGACGAAATTTGATCCAAGGGCCTAGATTTGCCTATCAGTTTTGATCGACTGTGCCTGACTGTTAATCTTGCAGAGGCCATAAATTGAGCTTCGGGTGCCAAAATCACGCAAACTTTATACTGTTGATAAGGTATTTAGACGTAGAAGATGATGGTATAGGTTTCAAAGGTCGAAGGTTTCTAAATGTTCCCCCAAAAATAAATTATCAGTCACCTTCTTTTTAATGGACCTGCGTAACAACTCAACTTCATGAGCTCATATCTTGAGATCCGGGCGACGGATTTGTGCAAAATTTATATCGTTGGAAAGATAAGACAATGAAGATCACATTAGAAGTAATTTAAATGGATAAAAATTTGATTATAATTCCTAGAAAATTAAAACATAGTCCTCCCATTTTAAATGGGAAATTAATTAAATTGTGAAAATAAAAGTTTATTTATAAACTTTTATTAAAAAAGAAAAGGAACCCATTTTAGATACATATATGATGATGTTATAATTTCATTAATGATAAATTAATGAGGCATTAATTAAATGGATTTTTTCAAGAAGAAACTTGTACGAGAATTTCTAGAAGAGAGAAACCCTAACTATTCAAGTAGTTAGAAAATTTCATCTTAAAAAGAGAAAAGGGTCTTCATCAAAGGGTAAACAAATCAGAATTGTCAGAGGGGCAAGGCAGAAGATCATAGGAAGAAAAAATTACAATCATGAATACACAACCAAGCTTCTGATCAAAGAAAATATATCTCCATCTTCTCCACTTTTTCTATTCTTCTACACCATTTCTCATAGCTTTATGCTTGAGTCTCTGAATTGGGCACAAGGCTGAGTTCTTGAGTGTTCTTATTGTATTCTTCCAAAATATTTTTCTTGTATGATCATGTAGTATTTACAACCATATAAATGAATGTCAAAGATTTTGTAATAAAGATCATATTTCATGAATAAAACTCCTCAAAGAATTGCTTCGAGGTTCATTTTGACTGTATCTTGTAACTTTGAGTTTTAAGTATGAGGTATTTGAGATTGACCTATCAAATTATCTTTTGATCTTGATAGTAGTACTCTTTTAAAATCCTTTGATATGATCAAAATATTCTCTCCTATTTTTTGTGAGGAAGACATGGATGCATTTATATATGATTAAGAAGATTGCATGTGTGATGTTGATCACAGAGAAATTCTAATGATGAAGCCCTCATTCAATATTTTCAATTGTTTAAAGACTTCTTGTTGCATACTAAGATCAGATTAGGTTATTGAAGAACCATATGATAATTTCACAATTTCAAGCAATAAATATCTAGGGTTTTCCGCCTTAGCATTCTCCTAGTCCAAGATATCACTGATATGTATTTTAGCCCAAGAGGAGTACCACCTATTTAAAAACATAGGATGACTCATATCCTCGAGAGGTTTCCATTTCGATCATGATGGATTCAAGCGTCAATATTTTTGGTGACCATACTGGGGAGAAATTTATTTTTAAGATATTTGAGGCCATGCTCCAAATCAGATTGAAGAACCAAAATCTCCATGGCTCAAAGTTTAGAAAAGAAGATTCAAGAAAATTGTTGCTTGTTTTAAATGCAGGGGATTTGTAAAATTATTATTAAAATATGTTCCACCCTTTTATAATTTCAAAAAGACTCAAAAATCACCGAAGACTCGGGAGAATGAATTCCCTAGCAACTCCACTGTAAAGACTCAGAATGAAGAATTTAATTCATGTCATGATGCTCCTTTAAATTCTTCATCAATCCCTTCAATGGATTTACAAGACTCAACAAAAGGGAGAAATAACCAAAGGAGGAAGTTTCATAAAACCCCTTTAAATCTACCATAAGTGGAGTTTCAAATGCCCGATATTTCTATTGAAATATTTTCTACATTCTTTGGGGATGCTTCAAAAGATGCAAAGCAACACTTGATTAATTTTAAAGGTACATGTCATGATTTCAACCTCACTAAATAAAATTTTACATGTATATTATTCTTACAAAATCTACAAGGGAATGCTATTGAATGGCATATTTCATTAATGCCTAACTCCATCACCAGATGTGATGCATTAGAAGATTCATTTGCAGAAAAGTTCATCCCAAAAGTACATTCATCTATTTTTGCTGATGCTTTAAATGTTGCTTCCCACCCACTCTCTCCCATGTGGAAGCAAGATAACAAAGTGACCAATTTTGAAGAAGAATCTAATCAAAGAGTGGATGAAATTTCTAATTCAAGTAATGTTGCTGAAGACGAAGTTGAAAATTTGAAATCATAAGAAGAAAATTTCAGCCTCATATATACTCCATATGAAGATATTTTGAGCGGAAAATTAGATAATGAAATTAAGGAGCCTCCACCAAATGCAAAAGAATATTTCAGCCTTGTAACATATGATAAAAATCCTATAGAGGAATGGTAGCAAGAAGAATTGATGGAAGACATGAATCTTGAGAAGAATGATGAACAAAATAGCCTTTACAAGAAGGAAGTGTCTTTTCAAGACATTAATGTTGAATCATACATATTAGATGTGGTTGGTGATAAGGAAAAATATGAAGTTGTTCTCATATTGAAAACCCCTCACCCAATCAAAGAAAGAAACATTCTTGAGCATCCAATGATTGAATTCATTGAATTATGGTTCCAGAGCATTGTTGGGCGAACAACATAATCAGATCCTCAACACACCCTATTCAATATTTATCCAGTACATAATGAGAGTGCCCCTGACTTAATGGTCTAAGTTTCAATGTGTTCCGTAGTGATGGAGTTCATTCCATAGATCAGATCGATGCTTGAATGGATTCATTAGAAATCTGCCTACACCTAAGGTGCCCCTTTCTTTCAAGTAAGTTAGGGTAGGTAGATCATGCATGTACATATTTTGTTTCTTCAGTTCAGTTTTTCACAATAATGCAGTCTTTATATTGAAGTTTGAAGATAATTCCATGAAAGAAGAAGAATTACAAGAGTTAATTTTGAAGATGACTCCATAGCCCAATGGAGAAGGTAACTGGTCTTGAGATTTTGGTGTTCTCAACAATCCACATGGGGTCACTGTCCTATAGTTGGAGTCAATTGTTGACCAAAATTTGGTCATCTATATGTTCCCGTTCCTGGAATAATAAAAATTGATATCAAAATATGAATATTTTTGAACTATTATACGTTCATTGCATAACCCTCGGTATCAGCTTCACCATGCATTTCACAGAATCAAAATCGGAGGCTCCATGACCAAGATATGAATAATTCTGTCTTGGAGATATTGCAAGAAGAAGTATGAATTTTTTTCTAACTGTCATGTTCTCCTCTCCTCTCTTATCCATTCACTTCTCTTCATACTCTCTTCCCATACTTAGTCATTTTTCCATTACTCTCAAATTCTCTTCATTTCTCATACTTAGCCATTTTTTTCCCTTCCATTCCTTAATCTCCTCTCTCTTACCCCCCTTTCCATACTTAAAATTTATTTTCTTTCCTCTCCCTTATTTCTCCATGGCATGCAAACTCACTCATCCCTTATCTCCCTTACATTCCTCACCCTTGACTCCACTTCTCCGCTTCCTACATACTACACTCCCATCACTCTGCTCCCTTCATTTTCCCCACTTCCCTTACCTTTCATATCTTTACCCACTCCACACACTCAATAATTAGATTTTTTTTTGTAATCCATCGGGTTCAATGGTTGGCGGACTCACCTCACTTCCCTCCCCAAACCCGCCATGCACTCCATGTCCGCCAACCTGATACTATATTTCCTTCTCTCACTTAAAATCACGTTCTTTAGCTTACGATTTTTATCCTAAGTATATGATATGAAATATTAACCAATCAAATGATTCCTTGTTTTCAACTAATCATATTTTGACAAGTGGAAACCCATGATTGGGGTGACATGGAATTTTATTATTGGTGCCATGTGGAAACATACAAAGAGAGACACATGTTATGATCTTATTGGATGAAAACTGGAAGATTCTTATTTGCAAATTGTTGTCCTACCAAATGATGACACATGGTGACATTTGATTGGGTGATTCATAATTTTTGACTGGGTGTGAGGTGGATGATGACGTGGTTCCAAAATTATTATTATATTCAACAAATTTTCCAAGGGTTCAATCCTCCAAGCTCCATGATCTCCTCTCTTATTTGTTTCTTGTCAAGTGTATGTTACACTTAACATTATATTCCACCAAGAATCTCCTATTACCATGCATGTGGGATAATATTCATGCACCAAGGTCGAAATTCAAGCTAAGGAGGACGAAATTTGATTTGCCCATCAATTTTGATTGATGGTGGCTGAGTGTTAATCTTGTAGAGGCCATAAATTGAGCTCCGGGTATAGGAATCGCACAAAATTTATACCGTTGGAAATGTATTTCAACGTAGAAGATGATGGTATAGGTTTAAAAGGCTGAAGGTTTCTACATTTTCCACTGAAAGTAAAATATCACTCAGTTTATATTTTAATGGGCGTTTGTGACAACTCAACTTCATGAGCTCATATCTTGAGATCCGGGAGACGAATTTGTGCAAACTTTATATCGTTGGAAAGATAAGACAATGACTATAAAATCAAAAGTGATTTACATGGCTAAAAAAGTTGATTATAATTTCCATAAAATAAAAACACAGTCCTCCTATTTTAAACGGTAAATGAATTAAATAGTGAAAATAAAAGTTTATTTATAAAATTTTATTAAAAAAGAAAAGGGACCCATTTTAGATATGCATATATTGATGATATATTTTAATTAATGAGGACTTAATGAGGAATTAATTAAATTGAATGTTTCAAGAATAAACTTTTACAAGAATTTCTAGAAGACAGAAACCCTAACTACTCAAGTAGTTAGAAAATCTCATCTTAAAAAGAGAAGAGGGTCTTCATCAAAGGGTCCAAGGATCTGAATTGTTAAAGGGGCAGGGTAGAAGATCAGAGGAATAATAAATTACATCCATGAATACACAACCAAACTTATGATCAAAGAAAATAGATCTCCATCTTCTCCACTTTTTCTATTCTTTTACACCATTTCTCATAGCTTTATGCTTGAGTATCTGAATTGGGCACAAGGCTGAGTTCTTGAGTGTTCTTCTTGTATTCTTCCAAAATATCTTTATTGTATGATCATGGAGTATTTACAACCATATACATGATTTTCAAAGGTTTTGTAATGAAGAACATATTTCATGAATAAAACTCCACAAAGAATTTCTTTGGGGTTGATTTCGACTGTATCTTGTAACTTTGAGTTTTAAGTATGAGGTATTTGAGATTGACTTATCAAATTCTCTTTTGATCTTGATAGTAGTACTCTTTTAAAATTATTTGAGATGATCAAAGTATTCTCTCCTATTTTTTGTGAGGAAGACATGGATGCATTTATATATGATTAAGAATATTGTGTGTGTGATGTTGACGACAAAGAAATTCTGATGATGAAGTCCTCCTTCAATATTTTCAATTGTTTAAAGACTTCTTGATGCATACAAAAATCATATTAGGTTATTGAAGAACCATATAATTTCATAATTTCAAGTGATAAATATCTAGGGTTTTCTTCCTTAGTATTCTCCTAATCCAAGATATCACTGATATATCTTTTAGCCCAAGAGGAGTACCACCTCTTTAAAAATGTAGGAGGATTCATATCCTCGTGAGGTTTTTTTTTCGATCCTGACGGATCCAAGCGTAAAAAAAAGTGGCCAATGAATCAAATCAACACCCCAAAAACAAATCCACAACAACATCCCAAGGATCTCAAGAAACTATTAGAGAAGAAAGCAAAAGAGAAATCAAGTGAGTGACTAAATGAGCAAGTAAACAAAATCAATTTTTTTTAGCAAATCGACTGTGTAAGATGTATTTACCATGTCAAAAGAATCGATTGGGATGCTCTAATAAACCAAGGGAAATAATTGATTGTACCAATAGACTCGATGAATACAAACAAATTGACTATGTTGATGGAATCCATCAAGCAAAGATAATTGATTTCACTGATCAAATGATCAAGGAAAAGTGATCGAATGAATCAAGCAAGCCATAAAATTGACCATAGTCAACCACAAAGACAATGTCAACCATGAAAAACATCCACACACAAGAAATTTAATGAATGCAAATGATAAATAAGGATTCAGATATGAGACTTTTGCTCACGATTTTAATGCACTTAGTTGAAAAATTGATTTAAATAAAGAGAATTGATAAGATCAATGCACAATATCCATATTTTCTATGAGAGCAATCAACCACTGTGACATAGAAGACCCAAAAACCTCTACCATTGAGCACTTTCAGTCTAAGCAAGTTGCAACACCATAACCAGTGAATCAATTATGCCAAATATTCTAGGTAAAATCCAAACAAGCGAGGTCCTGGTTGAACCTCAAACCAAAAGAAATATTGATAAAATGACACAAATTGAACTCGAGATGCGTATGAATAACATATGATAGGACAAGATTGATGAATTGTTTTGGAACAAAAATTGGGCCAATTTTACTAGTTGGGGAAGAGTTGCAGACAAGTGGAAAAAATAAACCCTATTCTTGGAAAAAGTACAAATCGAGAACACATGGGTACCCCTCAAATAGCTGACTTCCAGGGATGGAAGGAAGAAGCAATCAAGTTTACACTCGATTAATATCATGAAGGGATTCTATGGCTAGATCGACTAGTTCCAATCATAATTAGAGTGATCCATAGAATTACGGGGTTTCCACACAAGGGAGAACGTGTGCCAATGACAACAAATGCGACTAAATGGATTCATGAATTCATAGGGTTGGACAATGAAAAGAATTCAAAGGGATTGTTGATCAATCAAGTTCAAGAGAAACATGTTAAGTGGGATTGCATCATAGTATCACTTTGTCTGACTGACTGGTCAACCTTTAGATGTTAAATTGAACATGTTGGAGGCCATTGATTAAATAGTTAAGCATGGGATAATATTCAACTAGTAGGATCACCTAGTGGACATGATTAGAACAGATGATCAAGAATGCCAAAGATTAGGAAAGGCTATTTGATTCCCTTCACTACTTATATGGCTGGCCATGAGGAAAATCTATCTAGTCAAGGAGACAGCATTCACAAAGACAATTGCGCCTATAATTACCAACTTCCAATGTTTTTCCAATGGCTAGAAGGGATCGACTAAAAGTCTATCCACTGACTATATGTTTAGAAAATGGGTAAAAACCCTCAATAATGCTTCACAATTCTTGAGGATAACGCAAAAGATCCATCAAACACTTCCCCCATTGGCACACATTTAGTTAAAATTGGACACCATGAGAATATGGTATGAAGATGGTACAATTGAACAACCAGAGGATCTGAACTATCAATTGACTGTCAAAGAATTTTTTCAGGAACTTGAATCCCAGTCGACTTGTGCTTTTCCAATTCCCTTGACCACAACAACAAAAGGTGATGATATCATTTTTCCACTTCAAAATGGAGAGTTTGAATGAGATAAAGAATATGAGTTGTACACCATACTTTTTTTTGTCAACAAAGACACCCCAGTCATATCACGAAAGAAAAATTTGACTAAGAAGAAGCAAATAGAGCAAGACAAGGCACTAATTGAAGCCACTGGGGTAGTTGTATAACTCAATTAGAAATAAATCATGTAGGGCATCATTGATATTGACTTTGAATACCCTAAAATGAAAAAGAAACTAGATAATGTGGCTTGACAAGTTCTTGCATAAACAACAAAAAAAGGTAATTCAACAAGGAAACAAGCATACATGAAGAAACGAATTCTTGAGTCGAGTGTTAGACCCACCTTTGTAGAAGTAATAGGGAAAGCAAGATAAATGTTTCTCGAAGAAGTAAAAAAAAAATCAAAGTTGAAAGGAAAATGAAAATTACAGGAGAAAAACAACACCAAGAAGATGAACATCAAGAATCAAGCACATCCAATATTGGACTAGGAATAAGCAAACCCAAGTAGGTTGGACCAAGCAAAACCAAAAAGGAAACACCAACTAAAATCAATATTAAGGAACATCAATCACTAATTGACTTAACTTTAAAATCACCAATGATCCCACCAACCTATGTGGCCCAAGAAATCTCAGCATAGTTGGACTCAGAGAATTAACAATAGAAATTAGGCCCAAGGAACGAGTAACAAAATTCAGGACCAAGCAACAAGTAACAAAATCCGGTTCCAAGGAATGAATAACAACAGTTAGCCACAAGGGACAAATGACAATAGTCTAATTCAAGCCAACAATCAAGCCAAGGGAATGAGCAATGAGAGTCATGGGGAAACCATTCTGAACAACAAAATGACAACCCTATAGACCCGACAGAGCAATATAATAAACATACAGACAAGAAGCCACCCAAGGATCAACCAACTGACATGATAATAAAAGATAAAATCATAGAAAAACCATTGGGGTACAAACAAAACTGACCAGGTAACAAAACCAAGTCCGACGGACTATTTGACCATGAATCTGACACAACAAGAGTAGTCGAAGTAGTAAGATCAAGCAAAGAACCAATCCACAACACACACATTACTCACTCACACCACTCTACGCACTACTACTAATCCATCAATTGATGAACTTGTAGAAAAAAAACTAGTTAGATCAATACGACCCCAACAACCAACCCCAAAGACACTAAAGATGACAACACATGGGTCGGAGAAAACAAAAATCCATACTAAAGATCAACAACCAAAGGCAAAGAAACCTAAAATCTTTAAATCCTTCAGAATAGAGGGGGAACCAAGAATAAACCACAAGGTAATTTTTGACCCAACCAATGCATCCAACACTCAAATCTTTGATTTGTATAGCGAAGTTAGCAAAGAAATCGTGTCGAGATTAAAGGACTCCATGAAAGACTCATATAGACTCACAACAAAGAAAGAAAAAAATAAAGCTACATGAAAATAATGCTTAAGAATATCTCAAGAGAATCCACATGTTGACTTACTTGATGAAAAAGAGTGTAATACCCCCAGATTAATCCCCAGTGTAATTGTAAATATATGATTATAGGATGGTGAGACATGATTCTATAGGTCAAAGTGCCTATGTGATTATTAGGTTGGAGAGCCTAGATGCTAAAAGGCCAGAGGACCTATTATTGTAACATGTAATCAACCATACTCTTAATGGAAATCACACCACCACTGTAGACCAACCAGACAAAAGAGTATGGGGGGATAAACTCCATTAGAAGGGGAAATGGGGCCTAAGAGTCTAACGTTAAGGGGATAAATCAAGGGACTTAAGCCTACAAAATAATATAATATTATTTCTAAAATTTCCTAAGTCTTATGATAAGATATTATCCTAAGTTCCCAAAAGAGGGGGAATGAATTACATGTAGGGGACAAAGTTAATATGTAGGGTGCCAAGTGTCACATAAGGCACATGCACATAAATTTGGAAATACAATTCATTCCTTCATCATTATTTTGGGGGATTTTTCCCATCCTCCGTACAGGAAATACGTACTATGTAGTCATACCTGGATTGGGAAAGTTTGGGAGCATTTTTTTGGGTAGAATTGGATTGCAAAAGTGGGTTGTCAAGCCCGTCTTCTGTTGAAGAGGTGGGTTGTTAGGACCTTGGGTTTTTGAAGAAGCATGTTTTTAGGACCATGAGCATTATCTCCAGGTGAGAGAATTGATGGGAGTTGATTCCCAAGGTTCCAAGCTATATCTATAGGGCTCTGAGACTCCCTGTTCGACCTGTTGTTGAATCCCCAGAAGGGAAGTGGGGAAATTGAAGGAATGTTGAGCAGAGAAGGGGCACACTTCATGGGGTGGGACATGCATGTGGGGGATGAGGGACTGTAGGCTATTTTTTAGAGTTGGCACCTAAGTATGAGATTTGATACTTTTTGAGAGACCTTAGCCTCGTTTAGGATTCCCTTTTCCTTGGTAGAGTTTAGCCCCATCTCGGGGGTGACCCATTGCTGAGATTTATAAGTAGTGTGGTTTATGGATGGGAGGAAAGTGGAAGGTTTGCATGCATTTGGTGTTTAATTCGCAAAATATAAGTGTCTCTATGTGGTTGTGTAAACACTGTGTTATGAGTTATGATGTTCTGTTATGGAATCTTCGTTATTAATTATATTTTTGAATTATTGCTGTGTATGCTATTATTATTCTGCATAACTATGTTCATGTGAAAAACATTCTTTGTTAAATTTATTGGTATCGGAGTTTCATAAATTTTTAGGTGGCATTTCCCAACAGGGAGCTGGGGATGTTACAAAGTGGTATTAGAGCTCCAGTTTTCAACACTGAGCCTGGATGAGCCAATTAACGAAGCATGGAACTGAAATTTGCAGAGTAAGCATGCAAATAGTTTGACAGAATGTCAGAAAGAGCACGTCTGCAATTGTTCGACAAAAAATATTATAGTGAAATTGGGAATAATTTCATGGGAAAATTGAGAGAATTGTTGGGTATGTGTTATATTCTTTGCATGTGTGTGTGTGGGCACGTTAGGTTTGATAACTGCGTGTAACGATCCCTCTAGTAGTGATCCCTGTGTCGTGTGCGCCGGGTTCTTTCCTAGGGGGGTCCCAGGGGGGGCAGGTATGCCCCCCCTGGTTACGCGCAACGCCCCAATTTTTTTTTTGGGCGGTTTTTTCTATTTTTAGCGGTTTACTAAATTAATCCCGGATTAAGGGATTAAGGTTTTGGTATCTACGAATACCTAAAAACATTGTATATATTGTATGGTGAATGGTGAAATTCGATAATGAATATAAGAAAACTTTTCCCAGTTGAGGATTTTCGGTATAAAATCTCTGTGTACTCTATGTATGAGCCATTGATTAAATTCTGTTTTGTTTAAGCATCTATATGCATTGCTTTACTTCACAGGTTTAAAAATTACATGATTTAGATCTCCCCCCTAGGAGATCTAATCGAGCCCAGGAAATTAGAGACAATCAATTTCAATCTCTAATTGAGGCATTTTCGGGCTGTAATGGCCAAATTTTGAGTTTACTATGGAAATCATGGAAGAGTTGACATAAATTCCCAATTCCATAAGAGAATTGAAGGAAATTCATGCCTAGGAATGTCAACCACTGTGCATGCAATAAATTGGTTGTTGCAGAGGTGGAATTAACATTTATTTAGGTGAAATTGGTCGAAATTATGCATTTTCAGAGCGTCCATGGTTAAATTGGACGAAATTGGCAAAAGCCCCAAATCCCGTAGTTAAAGTATGGAGAATTCAAAGTGTAGGAGGTCAAATTTCGTGTGGTAATGTTAATTTGGTATACATAGGGAAAAATTGGTCATATTTAACTATACACAGAGCTTCAATGGTGGTCGATAAAATATAATTGCGAATTGGGCATTTTGGGCATAATTGGGAAAAATTCAAAAATAGACGGAATTGGAAAAATTTGGGAATTTTTCCGTACCATGATGTCAACCTGACATGGAGGGTATGTGTTAGATGACTTGGCTGAGTGGTGACATGAATTTCCACGGTGTCTAGGGACATGGTGGCATGGTAGCATAGGTGGCATGTGAGTTGGTGCCACGGGAGGGCATCTCCTTCCTACCCGGCGGAACCCCAAAATCTGAACACATGACTGTTTATGGATAAATTCGTGAGTGCGGACACAGACCAATCTCCCCAAGATCCACCTGGATCTAGAACAAACCGTAACAAAATACTACTCTTTCCCTAGATCTAACTATTGAATAAACTAAGAGAAAGGGATAGTGTTCATACCTTTTGAACGCTCTCCTTCAATCTCTGTTGTTCCTCGCTCTGCTCCGATGCTCTTGCGTCGTCCAATCACAACAACACAAACCAATCACAACAAAGGCATTAATATATTCAATACCTAGTCTATACATGTGATCAAGGAATCATGTAATAAGATGACATCATCATTATGGGAAAGGGACATATTCATATATTGCATTAAATGAAAGAGAAATATACAACCTGAGCCTTGATGTCGTAGATCTCCTTTCGATGGCTTCTATCTCTGACACACACACTTGCTCATGCATGAAGAAGTTCAACCACAAATGATCACTTGTAATGTCTTGCTGCTGTAGCTTCAATCCTCCATACAGTCTTGTACCAGTTCTCCCATCAAACTCTAGCTAGCTTGTTTCTTCTTACTTGTTTGCTTGTTATCTTGTTAACCTTTTCCATAAGCAATCTCCTCATTATATAGTAGAAGATTGATTAGTTACTTGGATAGGGAATAATCCCAAGATATCTGGAAAGCCAGTACTTTGCCAACCATTCGAAT
>ML794087.1:451463-469505 GCA_009831015.1 Picea engelmannii | reverse complement strand
TTTATCGTAATAATTAATTATTTTATGAGTTATTGAGGTCGGCCTTGTTGTGCCAATAGACACCACTTTTGGTCTGCCCAGTTTAGTATAAATCAAGGTGATTTCCCCATTGAGGAAACACACTTGTCACTTGTCATTTGGAAATCTCAGCAAGTACATCTTCTAGGGCTGAAGTGCGCACCTCTCTTGGGCGCAATTTTCAAGGTAGTAGAGCACCCTCTTGTGTGCATTAGGGTTTCATGGTTGGAGGATCTTCTCTTGAGAATATAGCAAAGGATTGTTGGGTTTTTCTCCCTTGTTGAGAAGGGTTTTCCCAGGATATTTCTTGTGTTCTTATGCATGGTTATTCTTCTTGTGATCTTGGTTATTGCAGCACTTGTACATTGTGTAGCTGCATTTGTTTATGGTTCAAGTAAATGATAAAATGAAATAAACCTCATGCTTGAGCCTAGCATAGTGAAAATTCAACATCCACATGGAACTAGCTCCAAATGTGTGAGTAATGGAAGCTTATGTGGCATCCACTCCATACCATCGTGGTCAATGGGATAGGTCAACTTGTCAGAGGACATATGCATACGAACTATGATTGAGGTGATTTTTGCATTGTTGGAAAGCTCTTGAAGTGTAGGACAATGTAAAGAGGTTAAGAACTTTGTTCATAAATTTTTGACCCAAAAAATGGTTTTTTAATGCCTCAAACATGATTTGAAATTTTATGGGCCACAAAGCTCCAAAATGGGACCTACCCCTAAGATGGGCCCTACAAGCTAATAGCTCCAATTTTTCCATCCAGAAAGTGTCAAAATGTATGAAAAATTATATAATGATCCATTTTGAATCATACCTCTCCATTTAGGTGTTGACGCCCAAAAGCGCAACATAAAATTCTTGCGTGCAAATGAGTTGCAATGCATTATTACATATATATATTTATAAATAAAACTAAATAGGCGGGACCCCTTTTGAAAAATAATAAGAGAAATGGATCCTCTTTTTGCGCTCATGATTACCTTACGAGAAATATTTCCCAGTTTGAGAATAATGAGGGAGACCCTAACCTGTTTCTATGTGCAATTGATGGATGTTGGGTGTGTAGCAATTTGATGTTAAATGGAGAAAATTTTATTTCATTAGACATCTTAGTTTTTTCTTGCTACACCTAGACTTTGATATATTACTCAAACTCTAAGTACAAGCCACATACAAACTCATGGTATATTTATATATATGGGAAAATGATTAGTATTATATGAAATGGTAATACTCCACTAGCAAGGAATGTGGGACATGTTATTTCGGTGCTAAGTGTTCGATGGGCATATAATAGTTATTAAAACTATGAAGGAGGCCTAATTTGATTTTGAAATTGGAAATTATATGTTATGTTGGATATATGATGGTTGACATTATATGTTTGGTACAAGGTTTTGGAGGTTGAGTGTGCTCCATAGTTGGTTGTGGTTGATGGCATTTAATGTGGAAAGAGGGGAAGCGACATGCATTTAATGCATGTCGTTCTTACCCTACCCCGAAGCCACCACCTTCACTATTCTCCTCGCATTTGTTTTGGTTGCTCTTGTTAGTAGAGCCTCCATTGTGCTCAGCCTTTGGCAAAAAAATAATTGTGCTCTGTTAATTTTCTAGCATTCTGCTCCAGATAAAATCGTCTTATTGGCTCTTGGAGTTTGCATGCAAAAATGTGTTTGTTTTCCAAAGCTTATAGTGGATTGTTTGTGGGCATTATGGTCGTGTAACATGCATTTCAATTTGGGTTTCTTCTTGTTGGAATTTAAGTGTTTTAAACTAGAAATGTTATTTGACATTCTATTATGTTTGAGGTATGTGGTTGTGTTGCGCCTGGAGCAAATGTTGGTATTATTATGGTCTGATTGTTGGCAAATGTCTTATGGTGAATATGTTTGGTTTCATTCATTTCTTGTGACTAGATTTTAAAAGGTTTTCTCTGTAAAATAATGGGGGAAATAACAGTCGAGTTTTGTGACCATTGTTTTGTACCCTCACCTCATATCCAGACCTTGGAAGATTTGTAGCCCTTTCGTATTATCATTACCATTGTTTGAAAAGTTATGGAGGCATGCGTCTTGTTTTGCGGTCACTTTGGGAAGTTTGTGAAGAAGTTTGTGATGGGAAGGAATTGTTTTGGATTTCCTTGCAACCATTCCTCAAAACCTATTCCCATATGTCTGCTCCAAGCCTTGTTTCCCCATCCAATATATGGCCAAGTAAAGAAATGTAAACCCAGATTTGAATTTTTGTTTACGGTCTCGACCCAACGGAGGGAAAGATTGGTTAGACCCACAAACCGTGGCTTGTTTGTTATTTATCTATGAGGGAATTTGGTCAATTTTGAAGTTAGTATGAATTTGATGAAACAATGTCCACCAGGTTCGCATTAGGGGTTTTGAACCTGGTTTGTTCTTGCAGTTGTTATTTGAGGTTGTGGTGTAAATTTTATATAATGAAAGGTCGATGAATTTATGTTTCTTTTCTCAGTCTCTCATGCGGACTTGAGGCATTCTGATTCTAATTATGACTGAGTCGAATTGGCTTTGTAAATAGTCTCCTATAGAACATTTTGCTAGTTTAAAAGGATATCTATATTTTAAAGGAAAAGGGGGGAAATTAAACTTACAAGTTTGACAATCCTGAAATTTTCTTTGAGTTTTCTATTGAGTAGTTTAAAAGAATTGTTGCCATGTCATGGATTATGTGTGTTGAAGTTTAAAAATAATGTTGTGTCACAAACAAAAGTTGGTGGGAGTCTTGGCATATTAGTTTGGAATTAAATTGCATTGCATATAATGAATGTCCAAATGTTTTGGTGAATGATGGCAATGTTGATTTTAAAATCAATGAATGTTATTTCATGTAATAGAACAATAATCGTCTAATTCATGTTCATTATCTCACTTTCCACTCATTATATTCCCAACACCTTCCCAATAACATTTAAATTATCCCCTGTTTTGTTATTATGAATTTCATTTTTAAGGAGAAAGGATTAAAAAGGATTGGATGATGACTTGACTTGGAAATTTTGATATGGAGACATTGTTTTTAGAAGAAAAGGGCTCTGCATTTTGCTTGAACAATATTCATTTGTTGGTTCCCGTCCATGCTACCCTTTTTCATTCATTACAAATCCCCCCATATTCCCAGTGACCCTTTAATTCCCTGTTCAATTGCAATTGATTATTGAATTCAATATGTGGTGGGTTGTGTCAATGGATGGATTGCTTATGCTTATGTTGTGAATGATAGCACCAACATTTTGATTTTATTTAGGTAGAGTATTAGTGAATGGATTGTTAAAAGTTTTCATATTCTGATTGGAATATTTCTTCAGAATGAGTTTTTTTTAGGAGGGGCAGCAATGACAGAGGTGCAAACAGAGGTAGAGGAAATAATTGGCAAAGAGGCCATAGACGGCCACGATTCTCAATACATTTTGACATTGATCCGCAAGAAATGAATCAACTTTTCCAAGCCAAATTCTTCAATTTAGTTGGCCAGGGGATTCTGCAACCTATACCTGAGAGGCATCCTTACCGACCACATCAAAACTTCTCTGGTGTCTGTGTCCCCCCTCATGTCTCCATGTAGCCAGAGCCACCTGTAAATGATGGTTGGAAAGAGATTGTCAATCAGCCTGTTGCACATCATCATGGTTGGCCTACAGTATCATTACCATTTCCCCCTCCTCCACCGCCATTCAACCCAAATGCCCAAGTTGATCATGCTGCCTCACCAGTCCAGTCCTCTCATGCAAGCAAGAGGTTAAAAATTGTCGTCTCCGAGCCAGAATTAGATAAAGGAAAAGGGGTTGCCAATCCCTCCAAGTCTTCCAAAGACTCCTTTGAATCAGTGTCCTCTCGTCTCCACCTCAAAGATAGTTGCTTCCATGTCATCAGTGAAATCCACCCACAAGGTTCCAATCATTTGAAGGTTGTTGTACAAGACAAATCGGAAAAAGGATCAAAGGAAGGCAGTAGTGAAAAGAGGCAAACCACCTCTCATAGTAAATATGGATTTTAATGTTATATTTTAGAGCAAGTTTACTGGTATGATGACAGGATGTTTTGGACAACAAGCATACATTTTGATAGAATGTTCTGGACAACATGGATATTATTCTGTTTTTGGACAACAGTCATATTTTATTTTATTTTATATTAAAATGCTTGACTATTTATATATGATGGGAGTTACAAGCGAATGTTGAGCATTTTTTTTGTGGGGGGGCATTATATTTCATATTTTGTTGACTATTTAAGTGATGGAAATTGGAGTAACAAGGAGGGAATATATTTAGTTTAAAACTTAACAAGAGAAACTAGGGGTCCCACCTATTTAGTTATTATTTAAATAGACCCTTATTTATTTTATTATTATTTATTTGTCTCGACTTATTGGTTAAGCTAACTAAAGCTTAACAAAAGAAAGGTAGTTGAACTACCATAACTTATTGGGAAAGATTAAAAGCTCAATCAAAAGAAGAAACAAAAGGGGGGATGGAGAGAGAGAAAGAAGAAGGGGAACTTCTGATATAAGGTATGCTCTATACTTGTAAGATAATTCTTTTCTTCATTCATTCTAAGTTTACTAGAAAGCTAAACCATCTTGATGACAAAAGGGTCTTATTGAAGGCAGCAGGATTCAAAACTGAATCATATCTTTCAACAGCTTGTTTCTAAAGGTGTATGATTTATCTTCGACAATTTGTGTGTTCTTGTTGTTTCTGGATTAAATTTCATGATTGATAAAGAATATTTTGCAGAGTCAAGTGACAACACTTTTATGGCAAGTTGATCCAGATCTTTAGCTTCAATTTTCTTTTGTTGTCAAATTCTTTTTGTATGGTGCCCATCGGAGACTTCTAAATTTGACTTTGGTCCCACCCTCGCAGGGGTTTGTAAAGAGAGTTTTTATTTGTATCTCATAATGAAGTTAATATAAAAATCAAATTTATGATTTCAGTCTCACATGTGTATCTTAATGATATTTTTCAGATTTTGCTTTTATCCTTGTCTCTTATCCATGTACACACTTATGTATATTGTTTCTTTCTTTATTTTGCACGATTACAAATAATATATAAAATCAGCCTTGGTTCCTTGTACATATTACATGTGGATCAAGTGATTGTTTTGATTTTAGGGCTATAAACTTTGGGTAACATTCCCAACTATCTTGCCTTAGCCTAGCAAGATCTGAAAATGTTTGAGTAAGGTTCTTCATACCTTTTCCTCAACATTAGGGAGGATTTTGGTCCCCGAAAGAGTTTATTAAAGGAATTTAGAAAAAATTTACTCTACCTTCTCACTGGTGTACCATTGGCCTTGCCTAAAAGTTGTCCTTTCAACCCAACCTACCAAAGTTCATGCTACCCCCATCTTATTTTTCTAAATTTCTTCTCCAAAATTGCATCTTCTACTAACCATGCATGAGATTCTGGTCCTAAGTCCTTGATGGTAGGTAAGACTTGCTCATCAATTTCCTAGTCCAACATGGAAGACTTATAGAGTTTTATATTTTCCACATTCACTATTTAGTAAATGCACATATATGGGTGTAGACTAGGTTTGTAGGCATTATCACCCACCTTTACCAATGCTTCAAAAGGACCATTTTGTATCTCCTTGATGTTCTTGTTGGGACCTTTTAGCCTTTATTTGTTTAGATACAACTAAACTCTCTCTCCCACCTTGAATGTTTCTCAATTATGTGATGATCATGTCAAGCCTTGACTTTTCTCATGACTTCTTCAATGTCTCCTATACTTGCAAATGGATATGCCTAATCTTTTTATTGAATTTTTCAACCTTTGATGCTTCTCTTGCGGTGTCTTGTCCCATTCCTCCTTTCTATCCATATACAACATCTAAGGGAAAAGGTGGAAAATACCCAAAACAAGCTTCAAAAGGGGACTTATTAGTAGAAGAGCGGGCAACTTTACTGTAAGAGTGCTAAATATAAATAATTTTTTTGTCCTAGGTCCTTGGGTGCTTCTCATTTAACCCTCAAAAGTTGAACCAATGTCATGTTCACTACTTTTGTTTGTGCATTTTTTGTGGATGGAAATTTGTAAATCTCTTCAACCCAGTATCCATCTTATCCCAAAGTGTAGTCAAGAAGGCACTATGAAATTTGTTATCTCTATACGAGATAATGCTCCTCGGTATCCCAAAATGCACCCAAACCTTCTCAATGAACATGTTTGTTGCATATTATTCCTCGAGGATCTGTTTACAAGGCATGAGAATGCACATCATGCTAAACCTCTCAACTACCACTAATAGATAATAACATGCCTTCTTGATTCTTGTAAAACTACCTATGAAATCCAAGGATATGCTCTCCCATGGTCTAGTAAGTATAGGTAAGTGATGGTATAAATATTGTTTTGTATTACTAGGCTTGATCATACGACAATGTATCTATCCTCTAACAACATAGCTACATCTTCTTTCATTCTAGGCCAATACACTTACCTTTGTAAGTGGGCAATTATCTTCCCAACACCAAAATGCACTGCAACTTTGGGGGTGTTAGCCTCTCTAACAAGTTGTAATATTTCACCTCTAGAAACAAAGAGCTTGTATAGCTTGTAGAGAAACCCATACTGGATATGATAGTCAACATTTCCATTACCTTCTTCTACATAAGCTTCGTATTGGATCTGTTGAAACACCTCTTTAAACTCTCATATTTTGTGTATGCCTCTTTGTATGAATCATGGGTGAAAGGCTCAATGTGCATAAGAGTTCCCAAGGGTGTGATACTGGATGTGGGTGGCCTTGAAAGCATGTCTACAAACTTATCATTGTTTCCCTTCTCATATTTGATGATCAATGTGGATTATGGTCCCATTGCCCATTAAATAGTGCTTCCATTTCTCAATAGCTTGAACCAAGGCATAGAGTTCCTTGTCATATCTAGGGTAGTTTAGGACTACACCATGAAACATTTTGGAATTATAGCATATTGACTTACCTCCCTACATCAAGGTCACCCCCATAACATAGCCACTTGCATTTGTCTCCACTTTAAAAGGCTTCTGCAAATTAGGCAATGCAAGAATTGGTGCTTGACCGATCTTTCATTTCATCTCATCAAAAGTTTTTCACTAATATTTCCCACTAGAAACTCGTATTGTTAGCTATCCTGGCATGGAGTAGTGCAGCTACAACTAAAAGGATACTATAAACTTTCCCAAGTGCTATGTTTCCCTAAAAAATCTCCTAACTTCGGTGACATTAGTAGGAGTTGGCCACTTGAGGTTGGCCTCCATCTTCGTGGGATCTATCTTGAATTTCCCTCTACCAATCACATATACTAGGTACACCAATGATTGTTGAGCAAATTCACATTTCTTAATGTTTGTCAAGAGTTTATGTTTTTTTAGTCTCTAACACTTGCATGAGATGTGAGATATGGTCTTCCCAGGTAGAGTTATAAAACAATATACAACCTAAGTATAATATTATAAATGAATCTAGAAAGGGTCGCAATACATCATTCATCAAATGCATAATATAGTTGGTATGTTACACAAACCAAAAGGCATTACCATCCATTCATATAGACCTTGCCTTGTCCTGAAGGCATTCTTCTAGGTGTCTTGTTCGATATCTCATACCTAGTGGTAACTTGATTTGAGATCTAGCTTAGTGAAGTACTCGACATTCTACAACTAATATAGCAAGCAATTGATATTGGGTATAGAGTATTGATTCTTGAGGGTGATCTCATTCAAGGCTCTATAGTTGATACACTTTCTCTGAGTCATGTCCTTATTTGTACTATGATGATAGGTGACCCAAAAGGTGAGGAGCTTGGTTGAATTACTCCCTACTCCAATAGTTATTTCAAATGTTTGTTTACGTCATCCACTTCCAGGATGGAATGTCTATATAGACTAATGTTTGGTGACGGGGAGTTAGGAAACAATTGTGTTTGTGTCTCATGCTCCACTTCCCTCTTAGGTGGTATCCCTTTAGGCTCCTAGAAAACTTCTCTATATGCTTGCAAAAGATCCTCCATCTAATGTTTGTATGCTTTGGCACATCCCTCTAAAGATTCCTTTACCTTTACTGATTCATCTCCTTGTTGATTCTCTCTAAAAAAGAGTAATACAAACTTCCTACTTGAACTGGTCAATTTCTTGGCTTGGTTGGTACTTACCAAAGAGATCTTAGATTTACCTTTGTATGCATTATAAAGGATTCTTTATTCCTTTGCTTCATCTTATGTTTTAGATATTAGATGCTAGTTTTTTTACTTGTATCTTGTTTATTCAATAGGATAAGTTATGGAATAACTTGCTCGAGTGTTGTTTTTTTCTTATATTTTCCTCTTGATTGTCGCTTGGATATCACAACTTCTAAATAGCACATTTTGGTACACCCTAGTAACCAAATACCCAACACGAGAATGTTTTCTTGGTTAAATGGGTGAATTAATGTCAGGAAATCCCAGGGAAAAATGTACCTCTCTTTGTGATAGTGCAACACCTTTCCATGCTTTGAAACTCAAAATACTTAAGAACACTACTCATAGACTTTCTATCATCTTATTTCCTCTTTGACTAGAAAGAAGACCTTATGTTGTGTACCAAGATGGAGTCTCTATCAATGGTGCTAGTTTTTATGTTGTCCCCCAAGTTGTTCATGTTATCATAAGGACCAATGGTAGGCCATAATGTGTAGGTGCACCTTCATGTGCCACTCCAAGCCTTTTGATCCAACTCTTGGGCCAAGGGGGGTACCCTCAAATATTCTAAAGGTATATCTCTAAGAAGCCCAAACCATATTTGTTGCAAGAGGCAAGGTTGTGGATAATGTGTGCCTCTACAATTCTCAAAAGATAATGTGTAAATTTTTTGTGGTGAATAGAAAATTACCAAGTATTATTAGACATAAAATACATTGGTCCAACACAAAAGGGCACTTTAATCATGCTTCCATTCTCATAAGACATAAAATAAAAGAACATGCACATTTCTACTTTCCTATTAAACACGTCCATGAGACATAAAATCAAATGAGCATGCACATAGACATAGATCCACCAATGCACTTGACATATCATAAGACAAAAAATGTAAGAACGCCAACATAACTTGCTTGAACACTATGAATTCATTAGTGGTAATGCACCTCAAACCTGGTTACAAAATAAATTTAATAGTTCTTTGAACAGAATGAGAGCACCAATTTTCTCAATGGATTAGCTCAATTGTTTGAGTGTTGTGAATACAAGCAGGAGGTTACATGGTCAAGTCCCCATGCTAGTTGCCTTTTTTAATATTGTGAGCCTCGCTTGATGTCCCTATCAAGCTAGTTTTCCAAAACTATAATCAGTCGATTTACCTTGGGAACCATCCTCATAATGAGGGGAAGTGTCTAGTGGGTTTCTCTAGGATGTGCATTTCACTAGAAAAAAAATGTGGCCACCAGTTAGGAACTATAAATTACTAGTCATTGGGCCTCTATTGATTTTCTTCCCACAATTTAGAGCTTATAATGATGTTTACTAAGAGAAAAGAATAAGAGTAAAGAAGAAGAATGGATTGGATGTGCTTGATCCATCCAACATGGAGTCAACAAAAATTATTACAATGAAAGGGGCTTGACTCTCTCAAAATTTCATCAACTTGATGGTATGGAAATTTTCAATCTTTTTCCCTATTGTTTAGCTCACCTTTTGTAGACTTGCTTGGTCTACTAGTTGGGGCTAACTAATCTCAATTTCTTAATGATTAATTGATTAAGTATACCACTCTCTCATATGCTATGAGATTAGGGAGGACGATGCCAAGAGTAACCATAAATGGTTACTAACTACTTTCGCCCCTTCCTGCCTTTAGAAAAGCTTCCCTTCGAGGACTAGCAGGGGGCTGCGTCTACCATGAAGTTTTGATGTGTGGGTGGAATTGGCAACTAAGGTGGAATAAGCTACCATATTAGTACTTGATATGGTGGTGGTACATCCTAGGACATTTCCTATGACGGGCCCCTTGTGGTGTAGTCATGGATATGCTTAACTATCACCATGCCTCCTCACTTATTATTCTCATGCCTTTCAAAAACTATAAGGATTTACCCAATTCTATTTTTTCCCCGTGATCTACAAGAGGCAAGGATTGAATCAGATGTTTCATCAAGGTCCATATTTTAATAGAAGTTTGTAGTTGATTTTCAATATATAAGCATGTAGTATGACTTCCTTGTCTGCCACAATTAAGAGCAGGGCCCTTCTTGTTTTTAACATTTCAACATATCTTACAAGAGTGTGCAAAGCCAATGAATCATTCCATTAGCAAGGTATACCATTAGACACCATTGTTTCCATGTCATCCATGAAGCCTCTGATGTGGACTTATGCTACCATGGCCTTCACATTGCCATTATTTTATTTCTAGAGGCTTGTGGTGTAAGCATCCACATCTATTGACACCAAGGTCATGTATTTGATCCCTAGTATATCAACTGCCCAGATGGGAATTTTTTTAAGACTTTGCTCACTTCATTATCCACCTAGGGATTGTACTCTACATTTCTCTGATCTTCATCAATGTATTTCCTCACCTACTTGTGTGGGCCATCAAATTTCAAGTAGAATTTCAGGTGTTCTCTAATTTTTTGGGCATCCTTAATAACGTGGGCCCACGTTGTGCTTTTAATTTCCTTATATTTGTCGTGCATCCTTGCTTCCTTGTAATTGGCCTTTAGTGTATATCTCTCTTCTTTCCCCACTTCCACCTCAACTCTTACCTCTATTAGCTTACTCTATGCCTCATCTAACTTTTTCCCTTGTTTCTTTAGGTCTTCCTTTCTTTTCTCTACCAAGGCCTATGCACTTATTATCTAATTTGAGAATTTCCATTGTTCGATTTTATAGTCTTCTATTTATCTAAGCATCTCATTAATATTTGTTGCATCTTTGGTGTATCAAAGTCCCCCACATCAAATACTCTGATAAGAGTATGGGGAACTTAATACCTTTCTTCTCTTCATATTTTTGGTTCTCGTGGTTATCATTTCATCTTAAGATTCATATAGTAAGATGGTTAGATTTAAAGCATCAAACTTTTCCACCTCTAGTCATCTTGCTTGCTCACTTAAAGGATTATTCTTGATATTGAGCATAATTTTTTTGTTATTTAAGAAGTTAACCTCTTTTTCCAACTTTTGCTTCTCCTCTAATGTTTGTTGAACTAGGGGGAAGTGTTGATGCATTGTGGGTGCTCTCATAGGCCTTAATTTTCTCTTCCTTTTCTTTGAGTGGAGAGAGAATCCCTTTGGTTTCCTATGAGCCTTGCTCCATGGTGGTTAATTTGCTTTCCATAATCCCCTTTTCAATGTATAGTGCTCTTCCCCTCACTATTAAATATTAGTTCTTTGTGTTCAAGGACTTAGATATTTGCTTTAGATTACGCCTATCTTTAGCAACCCTATAGTATTTATCATAAATGATGGTGTTGGTGCTCTTATCCATCAATGTGTTGTCCAAGGAAATTGAGAGATCTAGAAATTTACATGTGCAACCATTCAATCTTCTAGCCTCGTCTCAAAATAAGGTCTTGGGGTTAGGGGATCTAGAGTGGTCATCGTGAAAAGGCCACTTTCATCAATGAAGCTTGGAAAAAATCTAGGTTATATAGTTGAATCTTAGGATGTTAGTGCAAACAAAGAGATTTTTTGAGATTTTATCTTCTCTTTCTCCTATCTAAGAAGAATGATGGGGTCAATGGATTTAAGGGGATAGATGTGGTCAAGTCATGAGGACAAAGGGGTGGATGTCTAATAAGAACCGACACTAGGTGTGTTAGGGCCCCTCTAAGTATAACCAAGGAGGGAAAACTGAGATACTTGGTATAGGGGGAGGGAGAGGATTGGATGGTGTGGTAGGATGTTCCTACCACCTTAGGATAGGTTTGTTATCAAGGAACATTATCAACTCCTCCTTCTATGTCTTCTTTTAACTCTTCAATCATGGCTTTCTTTGTCTATATATATCCACCATCCTATTCATCCTTCCTCTTCCTCTTATTACCATTTTCATAATTCTCCTTCTCCTGCTTTATTCTTTTCTCCTGCTTCTCGTGCTCTTTTCCTCTCTTCTTCCTCTACTCATTTTTTAGTTCTTCCTCTACTGTCATCTTCTTTTGCATTCTTTTTCTCTTTTTTTTCAATTTTCCTCTGTTATTCTTCTTCCACTTTCTTTTTCTCCCCTTCTTCCCTTCTATTTTCTTATGCATTTTCTCCTTCATCTTCCTCTTTTTCTCTATGGCTTTCATCTTTTATTACGCCTTTGTCTTTTTCTCCTTCAATTTCATGGGAAGGGATATTGTTAGTATCCATATGAATTGATCCATGTTTCTTTTATTGAGTGTCCTGCTCCTGCTAGGGTTTCTTGGCTTGGTAAGACCAGATATCAAGATCCTTTTGTTGAAATATTCCATCATTTTCTCAAACTCCTCCTTCTTCTTTGTTGTTGGTGTAAGGGTAGATTATAAATCTCTTGTTTTAGTTGTTGGAACATCATCAGTAAATCCCAAGACTAGGCCCTTGTGCCTCTTTTCAACAATAGGCCTTTCTCATGCTTACTCATTCCCCCTATGCCTTTGAAACCGAAGGCTTTGATAATGGGGAAACCCTTTTTGTAGGTGCACCTCTTTTGGGTTTCCTCTTGGGTAGGTACTCACGTTGTTGAGATTTTTTGTGCTTTCGCTTCCCCTCCTATTCAATCATACCATGTTTCTGTGGGATCATCTTCATCCTCATCCTCATCATCGATCTCATTATAGAACCTAGAAAAATCATGATGTTGAGGGATCTTACCATATGGATCTTTTTATGCTCAAAGGTATAGTATTATTCTCCACCAAGACCACATATTTTACTTTTAAAATGTGTCATCTACTACCTCCTACCTTCTCTTCTCAAGCAATGCCACAAATTTCATATCAGCATTGGTGATGACCTCACCCCTAGGTTTGTAAAATGTATAGGGTGGGACTTTGGAATTTTCGGGTTGGGTAGAAGGGAAAGCATTTGATGTTGCCTTGAAAGGATCTAGTTCTATTTCCACAAGTGCCTTGACTTCTAGCCATTAATACTTATCAACCAACTTCTCATGGTCATTGGGACCAAGCTTCTTATTACCCTTTGTTGTTTCTAGAAGAAACCATGGGTCATATTTATATATCTTGTTCACAAGGAATTTAATGGCCTTGATGATTTATGCTACTTCCCAACCACCCCTAGGGCTAGCAAAAGCATATCCTCCCATGCCAATTAGATAAGTAACATGACCGTTCATTTGAGACTTGAGGAAATATGTCTCATCAACTTGAGATAATTGTCTGACTTGTTCTAGTGCAAATTTTATGGGGATGAGGAACATTGGAATTTTTCTAGTAGTTAAATTTGACCCATGTATTTTGACAATAGTAAAATCTTCACCCAAGAACCATCCCCCTCTCCTAACCTCAGTCCCCACTTGTAAGCAGGACCTAATTTCAACAAGCATTATTTCTGGTTGTTTTCTTGTTATCATTGAGAAAGCTAGATACATAAGCTTGTTTATATAGTTTCCAAGGGAAGAGCCATTATTAAATTGATTTATCCCTAAGTGAGCTAGAGAGACACTTTGATAGAAAATAAAATATATGCCAAGTAGGAAGGGTAGAGAAAAAATCTTATAAATCCTGAAGTTAATTAATTGGTCTCTCATGCCCCTAACAATGGCTTTGGCATAACAAAAACAAGGAACTTGACCTTATGGGTTGTGGAAGATATCCATGATAGCTGACATGGATTCATCTGCAATGAAATCATCTTCTCTTCCTATGATCAAGGTAAATAGGGTGAGTAACTTCTGAATCCATTTGGGGAAGTTCTTGTGTCTATATGGGGGAGGTTAACTTGATGTTGAATTGACAATAATTTGAGTGCTAAGTATCTTCTTTGATCATCAGACAACATGAGATACCAATTCCTTTGAACCTTGGGGGAATAGTAATGTCACATTAAGCAAGGTATTTAGCATGATAGAGATGGATTTGGTAGTGATGGAAAACATTACTTGGATGCAATCCACAAACATGAATGAGGAGGTCACAAGGTTGTAATTTTCAACACATAGGTTGACAAACTCAGGGAATGGGTGTGCTTTAGGAATAATGTGTTCAGCTAGGCTAGAGGACTAATAAGGAGTCCTTTCCTGTTTTTGTTTGAATTCACAAAGGGTGGGCCCCATTAATTAGCGAGAGGAGGAATATTGGAGAGTAGGGATATTTATCTCCGTGAAGTTATCAATTAAAGGAGGGAGCTAGTAAGAAGAGACATCATTCATATCATAACAACGACCTAAAGACCTGGTATAAGACTATTCCAAGGAGTTTTTCTTATCTCTCAACATGGTGTCTATCTATTCTCATATAAAAATTGTTAGATTGGAGCTATTAGAATGACTTGCTTAGCAGAACACTAATACTCGAGTGGTTGAAGAGGCAGTTGTTTTGGATGCGGGTGGAAGTGTCAAATTTTATTGGTGGGTTTGGGAGACATGTGTTTTAAGTATTTTCCACCATAGCTCCTTATTTTTCTTCAAGATTAAATATGAAATATGCCAAGGGTGTGTTGGCAGCGCAACTAGTCTCTTGTTTTATGTTTCTATTTAAATCATTTTATTTACATCTTGTGCTTCAGTTCAGGTTTGTTTTGCTTGTCATTTGATTTTTCATGTTTATTTTGCATGACTTGATGTTTGTTACCCTTCTCTAAATTCATGACTGAGAAGCATGAATTTAGTCATCTTTCGTCTAGCAACAACTAAAAAGGAAATTGATATGTGATTATCCCATGCATAATTTAAAAGGATTTCTTGTTTCTTTTATTTGTGACCTATGTGAAAAAATCTATTAATTATTGTTTCATTTAAAACATTGATTATTTCCTAGGTAAATAAAATGGATACATAATGATTTTTCTTTTTTGTTTTGTTTGGACATATCAACCTATCTCTGAACTTAAGCAAATCATTGCGTTGTGAAATCCTTTGATGAAACCTAAGTGCTTGGGAGAACACCTCATCATTACATCAAAACCTATGCCATATCATGATCATTTATGATAACCCTTACTCCTCACTGAAATATCTGGATTTTTCGTTCCATTATTATCACATCACGGGAAATTTCTCGGGTTGCAAACTAGGGTTTTGTGGCAAACAACAATGCCTGCATGAGTTTTAATATGCAGACCACACATGTCCTCTACTTGGACTGAGGAAATCAGTATTCCAAGATGGGAATGATAATCGAGTACTTTTATCTTATGCACATCCCACCTGACGCCATGTATGTTTACCTGTTTCACTTCGAAACTTATCTCTTTACCCCGCTCAGTTCTCATTCCTGTCGTCCTTGAAAATTTCATTTCATTATTCTCCATTTTGTCTCTGTTATGGCTCATGTCGTTACGATTGAACCTAATGGCCACCAAACCCTTCTATGTCACGATGGTGTCACTGAGAGACTCGCCCCAGTTGGGTGGTTACCTTTCATTCAGTCATTTAAGGGTTTTAACTTATATGTAGCCAAGGAGTTTGCCAAAACATTTGATGGTGTGAGGGTAAAGGTCGGTGATATGCAGTTTCAGGTTGATGAGGGTTTTATTGCTAGAGCCACCGGTCTCTCTGCTTCTAGAAATAGATGGCTTCAAAATATTAAGGTAGAAAATATCCCTTGGCGATCATTGTTAGCATCTAAACAAACAAAGTATCACGTTAAAGGAATACCCCTAGAATTATTCCAGTCTAAATGGTATGGCCTCTTGATGATTATCAAGCAATTTATAACCTGTGAACGTCGTTTTGGTTTGATTTTCTACTTCCACATACATTTGCTCATGATATTTCTGGGGTTTCATCTAAATTTACCCTTTTATTTGCTCTGAAGCCTCCAGAAAATGGCCAGGTTTTATCAACGTCCGATTAGCAATCCCCAAGCCAGTATGTTTCATCATGGCTTTATCAGAACTTTGGTCAAATATTATGTGATTAGTGTTGGGGATAATTGGGAAAATTTTCTTATTAGAAATAATTTTCTATCCCTGAGGAATAACCCTGTAGTGGGCATAGTACAAAATGATGAAGGAAGTTTACCTCTACAATCTCCATCACGGGAATTACAAATCAAAATTCAAATAGGTGAAACCCGTGTTTTGTTATCTAAATTCTAAGATGTATCCTTACCTGTGACACGGGCAACATTTAAAAAGAAGAAATTTCTCCCTAAGAAATCACTAGAAGTTGTGGTTTATGATTTAAAGGATCGAATTGTGAATAAGAGTCGACCACATCCTGTGAGCCCTATTAGAGAAGAAAAATTAGATACAAAGGGTAAACCATCACAATTCAATAACGAGGTCGATTTCAAGAATAAAAGGGTTGGTAGAGTCATCTCCAAGTTGATTCGTAATAAAAGGAAATACAAAGATAATACTATCCCTACTATTATGATAGACCAGGATTTGTCTGAAGAAGATCATATGGAATATGACTTCATTTCAAACTTACCTCCTTGCCTTCAAGATTGCAAAGGATTCTCTGGCATACAGTCTAATTTAAAAGCCAAGGAGGGTTTTTCAAAAAAGGAACAACATTATTCAGTTCCTGACTTAGTACCTAATCATTGCCATGATTGTCTCGCTTGGGTACAAAGGTATTACTCTGACATGCCTTATCTACAAATGTGGTTGAATCGGGTCATTATGCAAAACAAGGAGTTAGAAGAAGATAATTATAAACTAAAGTTGAAAGCCCAAAAGTTTGTAGCTTGCACAGTTAGAAGGTCTAAGCAACCTGGAGACGTGGTTATAAAATATTCAACAAATGTTAATGTCATCACATGATCTAAATTATATCATCCATGACTTTCGAATGCTTAATTATGGGTAATTAAATGTCATTTTCTTTTATTGAATAATGTTTTAAAATAACACGATTGGTTGTGATGAACTAGTTACAGAATCGAATCGAAGATTCTGTAGCTAGTCTTAAATTAGTTAAATAGATTTTGATATTATTTTATTTTGTCTTTTTTTAGGTCTTTGTAACACTTCTATGGCTGACAGACACAGTGATTATGCTATAAGAGATCTGGGATGTTATTTCTTTTGGAAAGTTTTAGTTTCTTTCTCCAACAGTTATTGATCATGAATGATCCTTTATAACAAACTTGTTAAACTTGTTATAATTTTGTTATTTTTAATCTAGTTTAGAATGGAGATTAGAGGCTCCAGATTTTGTAGATGATTGATCTTTGTCCTATCAATAGGAGAAACAATCAATAGTCCCTTTAAATATTGATTTTTGGTTTAGGAACTAGAGATGTTTTTTGAACCGGGAAGGCTAGACTGAAATTTTTTGAATGAAATATATGAAAAGGCAGTATGCTCTATGGCTTTACTCTAGACAACAAATTGTAAGATGTGATTATTTATTAGTCATGTTACCTTTCATATTTTTCAAAGCATAAAACATATATTGCATGAATTAGCTTTCGTCTGTTCATCTTTAAGTGGTTTAATATTTTTTATTCTTTATGTTCATGATATAGTTCATTATTTTTGGTTATTATGATCCATATGGTACATTAAATATAAGACAGATATTTGTGTTATGAGTTATATTGAACATTTGAATTTGTTATATCAATAACAGATGATTGGAGTTGTTTTCATCTCTGTGTTTTGAATCACATAACATCGTGTGGATTATATTTATCTTTATGTTTCTTACAAATCACTTTTGAATTATTGAAATTGCTTGAATTTCTTCAAGTAATATCATAATTTATATTTTGGTTATTTCGTAAAGTGCTTGCTATAGATTTATGCTTGGAAAACATTATTGAAATTGCTTAAATTTCTTCAAGTAATATCATAATTTCTATTTTGGCTATTTCGTAAAGTGCTTGCTATGGATTTATGCTTGGCAAACAGGTTA
>ML794087.1:430081-443064 GCA_009831015.1 Picea engelmannii | reverse complement strand
TTGAGAAACTTAATGAAAGAATGAGGAAAGAAGAGGAATTATGACAGCCATATACACATATGCAGATCTGAAATGAAATAATAGACAGCAAACCATAACACGAGGATTGATAACGGAGTTCGGCACAACTTTGCCTACGTCTCTGGGCCTTTGTCTCTGTGGGGGAGGCTTCTTTATTTCTGTTCAAAAGCTCAAAATTACATCGCAACAGTGCCAATTGGCTACAAGACTGATCTGGTCATGTTCTTCCAGATCTCTAGAACCCTGCAAAGAAAACGGCACGCAAAACGGACGTCCGGAGCTCCCAGAAATGGCCCGCAAGCGTCTGCTCCTCAATAGCTTCCCTGCATAAAAATGGCTTTGGCTTGGCTTCCCTTCAGCATAACTCTGTTTTTTTCTCTCCTCTATGGCCTCAATCAGGCCTGGTTTATGTAGATCTGAAGTTGGTTATCCATCCCCAACTTCCTCCCAAAATTCGGGCTCCAAAAATGCCCAATATCTCCCAAAAATGGAGAAAATCAATTAAAACAGGGATAATAATCAAAATAAAATCCAAACTTTAGCAATAAAACCCACTTTAGTTCAAAATTAGGGGATAAGCCCCCTTTGTCCGGCGCGCGCCCCCTTATTCGCGGTCACATGGGCTATGTTTGGCCAAGCGCTAGCCCAAAGGCTAAGCGCTGGCCCCCTATCCCCGGCTCGCTCCTGGTCATCGGGCGTGTGTACAGGACCAGTGGCTAGCTACCATAACCGCGCGCCCTATTTGAATATGGTCCTAGTCCTGTGGGGTCCACCCGGGATCTGAGGGCTGGACCCTTATCCGCATACACCTGTGGTCGCTGGTCGCATAGTCAATAAAACCGTGTCGAGGGTTGGGGCTAAGCCCCGACCCTTTCCCCCGCCGAATGAACCTTGGTTCAAACATAAATATATTCTCCGCCGCATATATAATAAGAACCACCCATGGGGCGGGCAGTTAGCCCGGCCCTGCCAGTCCACAGCCTAGAGGGGAGGTCGCGGGTTCGACTCCCGTGCACTCCAATAACTTTTATATAAACCATGAACCAACCATAGGGTGCCACGTGGCAGCCCATGACTGGGCCACATGGCACCTCAACAACCAATAGAAGACTACCAAGTGTCAATTGTTGATTCATCTACCAGTCTACCACGTACCCTGCTAGCTGTCAGCCTATGCGTCGACCACGTCACTGCCCTGTCAGCCCTGCCACGTGTTGCCTCCAACAGTTGCCACGTCAGTTGTACGGCCTGTACAGTCAGCCTGCCACGTGGCACTGTACAGACTGTACAGTCATCCCCTTTTTTTGCCTGTTTGGGTTTTTGGACAGAACGCGATATCTTTCGCATACGGAGCCTGTTTAACGAAGTAAATATATGGCCATAATTAGGAAGACGAGACGGATGCAATGGCGTTGGTTTCGTCGGATTCCGAGCAATTTCATTTTTTATCCTTTTTTAGCCCTGTCAGGCTTCTGGATCTGATTCTGGATCATTAGAGGTGAATCTTCACACTCTTAAGTGAGTCCAATTTGTCAGAGTTAATATCTCGTAGATTCAATATAGACTATTGATCTTTGTTGGTAGTAAATCCTCCACGATCGATTTCCTTTTTGTGGCTTTGCAAATTTTTTCATGTAAGGGGGAACCTTCATTGATTGCTTCTAGTCCATTGATCTCTACTCATATATGAGATCTTGACCATTTATGGCATCCCTAGGATTTTCCTATTTATTTTCCAATACTTTCTATGAATCTTTGTGAACCATCGATCTAAAATCATGGGGATGGTCTGGGACATTTGTGGTAGCTAAGGCCTTTCTCTTCCACCAATGAACATTCACATTGTGAAGATTTTGTAGTGATAGATATGATCTAGATGGGAAAATATTAACTGTTTGTGGAACTTCACAAACTTGGACTGTCTTTTTCCTTGACCTCCCATGGGAAACCCTATATCATTGATCTTTTTCAATATAAGGATTCTTGATTATTCATGGCACCCCACATTTTGGCCCTCCTTTTTGTTTTATCTCCCATGGATGAATCATCATCATTGATATGTTCTCGTGGGAGCTATCCTAGTCATTTGCGGTGCCTTTGCACTTCAAGTCTCCTCTTACCTTATGTTGTAACCTTTGAGATGTTTCTGGCTAAGAAACTATGCCAAGGCATCCATTTATTATGACAGATTTATTTGAGTTGATTTGTCTTAAAACAAAACGTTTTTATTTCTCTATTCAAGATTGTATTACAGGTCTTTAAATATTTTAAAGATATGATATTTGAAGGAAAATTTTCTATGTTTTAGATAATTGAATATTTGAGGGTGTGAAAGAAGAAAAGAGAAGCAAAATATATTGTAACACACCCTACCCCTAAATACTCCTTTTAGGTATGGGACATAAAATTTCATTTTCCCTAAACCATGTCACATCCTCTTTCCGGGATCTCCATCACATTCTACTTGTTAAGAGCTTTCCAACCACTGTCGCCATGCTTGAATCTAAGCTCAGAATCGAGAGATAGGCCCTTCCAAAGTTCTTCGGGCGTTAATAGTCAAGGGCCACGTGGCGTCCACGTGGGTCCATCTCGTACATATTATCCAGAATTCCCCGAAGTCCCAGAGCTCTCAGCACTCTTGTATCTATGGTGGAGATCCATCCACCATTAATTCTGATGGCAAATCTTCCTCCTCATTAAGGCATATGCTTAAGGGTAGTTCGACATTCGGTGCTTCGACACTGGGCACCCCTTTTCTATCTACGCATGAAACCTCCCAGAGTCTCGAACTCTCGAAGTCTAGTAAGCTTTCCATGTGGCTCTGGCCTTCGGGCCCTTCGGTCTCTCTACAATACTACACCCTAACTCTTCTAAAGCTCCTATCTCTCGAACTTCTGAAACGTTGTCACGTAGCTCTGGCCCTTCTATCTTATCCTCGACACCATGCTCCAAACCTCTGGAGTCCCGAAGTCCCAAATTCGCAGAGTCTCAGTCACATCACCAACCACTTTGGCCAGGCGAGCACATACCAGAGGCTGACATGTAGCAAGGGCCAAGTGTGACACGTGACCTCATCAGGGGGTGACACATGTCACGCTCTAATAGGAAGAAGGGGTCTACAAAACATTTATATATTGGTGACACGTGACACCTTAGTTGCGAGTCCATGTCACCATCGATGATGTTAGTGAGCCACATCAACCCCAGACAAACAGACTCCTAATATCCTTCAGATCTAACGGTCGATATATATCCATGTAGATCCATAGATCCATGGCTCACGTGGCTTCACAACTTCGGGCTTCAGAGCTTATCAACTCACCACATCTTGAATTCCTCAGAGTGCCAAGTCTCTGGACTATAATATATGGCGCCACGTGTCCTCTACCTGTCAACAGTTGAGATTTACTTCGTTGTTTGCGACTTCTGAAGTCTTCACACTTTGAAGACTCCTAGCCAAGTTCCTCTGGAGTGCCAAGTCTCTGGACTATTAGATTTCCTACCACATAGCCTCTCATCCAACAGCTTTGGTCCATCGGACTACATTTTACAGAGGACAAGAGGGGGCCACGTGTTGCTCCACAACATGTCCTAGTTGGTTAGGAAGTTAAGAGGAGTTCTCAACGGAGTCCTTAGATCGACGGTTGAGAGGGATCTCAAGGGATCCGAGGATCGACGGTCCACACTACTTTGTAAATTTGGTCTTGGGGAGTTTCAGCGATTGCAAAGTTTTAACCTCTTGGAATAGGTCAAAGTCGAATTGACCATGGAGTAGATCCAACGATCATGAGTGGTCCCGAAGCTCCTCCAAATTGATGGCTCCCATTAATTCGTGACTTTGGCGTTCGGGGGTTTTGACACTACAACAACTCTATTCTCCCGAAGTGGGAGTTTGTCGAAGTACCATACGCGAAATCCTCCACTAGTGGATCAGACGGTCAAGAAGGGTTCCCAACGGACTCCCTATATCAACGACTCACAACATTCGCAACTCCGACATTTGGGGATTTTGGTAGTTGTAAAGTTATGACATCCCAGAGTTTTGAATTCCCTGAAGCTCCAAAGCTAAAAGAACTTAGCACCATTCGGACTAGCGCAAGGTTCCCATACCTTAGCCATATGGGTCCTCCGAAAATCCTCGTGCATTATATGCTTAACTCTTGGTTGGGAATTTTTCAAGGTCATGGGCACGATCCCTTAGTCACATAGATGAAAAGTATGAAGGATACAACCCTTGGACGAATCCTACAAGCGTTATACCTCATGAGCTTAACAAACCCATTTCCCGGGAATTTCAAATGACTAGAAGGGTAAATATGCACATATGAATATTGGGCCCATGGTTAGAAAAATCACAGCTCCTTTCCTTTGATTCAAGCCACTACAGGAGGGTCTAGTACTTACGTATACAAATCCTATTCGACCATATGGGTCCTTAATTTCTTAAATACACCATCAATCAAAAGATAAAGGAACACGATCTAACCATCAAGCAAACACACACATCCCTGAAACATTCACAGGATATCCAACTTTGTTGTATTATCACAGTTCAGTTCTGTAGGGTATGATAGTACTTATCTATTACAAAATGCAGCCAACTAACTGACTGTGGGTGTGCGCCTTTCCACCCAACCGTAGGCTCGGAGGCATTCAATATTAGCGCTCTGACCACCCTCGTGCTAAGCCATGATATCACTAGGAAAATTTCTGCCATTTCTCAGAGATCCTCTCTTTGTCATATAAAACCTATGAGGTTTATCAGATTATTCCTCAGCATCAAGCTCATGACCTTCCTGTTTTCTTCAGCATATCTCGGTCGTGCGTTCCCCTCTGTGCATGCGCTCTTGTCTGGTGTCTCTCTTACTCTCTACAGAGCCTCTTATGCATGCCTCTACCCCCTTTCCCCGGATGGTTCTCTACTTATCCTGTTCCTTCCGTCAGAAGGAAACTCGGGTGAGCCTGGGTTTGTAGGACTGTGTGGTACTTCAGACTAACAGCCTCATGTCTCCTCAGCCAGACCATGCTTCCATTCATGGGGGTGGTTGATTATTCAACCACCAGTCCTTCCTTCATTAACTGATTCCTCTCCTTGGGATCTGGAGGGGGTTTATTATTCCCAATAAGGGGAAATTTGGGGTCATTTGACATAATGAACCCTCTCTTATAGTTTTCTCGTTCTTTCTTCTAGTGATATCATGGCCAGTACTTCAAGGCTTCACCCCAACAAGCAGTCGTTGGCAATCTAAACAAAATACATTTACATTGTTCACATGCCATGGCATGGTAATCCTAATTAATGATTAATTACAAGCTGAGGGAAATAGGGTTATTACAATCCCCTCCCCCTTAAAAAGGAACATCATCCTCGGTGTTCTTTCTCAGTAACACCTGTCATGCCTTTCTCATTTAGGTGCTTCATAAGTCTTGACCCTCTTTCTTGGTCAGGTCCTTTTCAGTCTCTTGGCCTTCTTCACCTGTCTTCACTAGTTCTTGGACATCAAGCACATTAATCACAATTTTCATGCGAAAACATATTTCTGTTTTATAAAATTCAAGAAAATTTCATAACTTAGCACAATACTCATATGTGCAGTTCATGGATTTGTATCCACATGGATGTCTTGTTTTCTTGGCTCACTGTTTTTATGGACATACCCATTTGTGCATGATCCCAATCAATATTGCAGGAGAATTGTCAAAGTCCCTTCTTCCTTGCGGTCACTCACCCTCTAGGCCCAGGCTCAGGCAGCCCCTTCTCTGTTATACAGTTCCTCGGGTGATCCATCTTGCCTTTCCAAGGCTTTCTCGCACAAGAATAAATTCATAGAATTAATTGAGCCTTACATTCGAGGCATCCCTCTGGATTGTGTTACCACAATACAACATGTTCTAGGGAAATCATGGATTACCTAAGGGTTATCATGTCTCAACAGTAGCCTCTTTCATGCTTTCCAGCTTGACCGCCTTCATCTATCCTCTCTAGACAGGTCTTTTTGTCTTACGTGTATTACAAGTACACATAAATTATAAGATATCATCATCAATTTCAAATTCAGAATTTTTATTACAAATCTGTCACCCACAGATTTTTCTAAATTCCATATTTAATTTTAGATCTATTCCGCACATGAAACAGATTCAAGAGAATGGGACTCTCCTTCCCATAGCAGATTGGCTCAGCATGCAATTGGTCTTCATTATGGGATTTCATCACGGCCATATCTAAGGCCCTTTTCTTCCTGCAATTCCTTCCTTATACAACCAAACAAACTGTCAGTTTCTCATCCCCTTCTTTATTCCTTCATAATTCATATTGATGTTACCACTTCTACATGGAAACATCAAACAAGGGTCACCCTTTTTCTTTTTTTCTTTCTACTGCAAAAACCTTCCATAATTCAGAATTTAGATGGGTAGTTATTGTGCCACTCAAGGCAGTGAGATAACCACTTTTAGTCTCTTCTTCATGCCTCAATTCACTCTTGGTCAACCAATCTTTACAAGGGAATCTCTTCCTAAACTCCCTCTTATAGTTATCTGAGTATACCAAGCCATATCCATATGGCTACCATCCACCTCTGGATGTCAATATGACCCACTAGTCATCCAAAGGTGTTTGACACCTCCTTAATCAGACCTTACATCAGTCTCTCATAAATCCTTACAGTCCTATCGTATTAAGGAAATAGGCCACAACATTATCAACTTTCATTCTTGTTGTTAATCCATGTTTTCATAAGGTCATCCTCATCAAAAGGGTCCATTAGTAGACCGTACCTTACAACCCACCACAGGCTATAACATGCCTAATTTGCATGATCACTATTTTTCCATATGCATTCTTATGCATAGACATGCCCTTAAGTTAACATGGATATACACTCCATTAGCATAACCATGTGCTTTTGAACTTGCTCTTGTCGATTCACTTCTACCTTCATGAAGGTTGCTCTCAATCTATAGGGTTCCTTTTTACTTGCTTACTGGATTATTCCAGCAACAATTTTAGGTTAGTAAATTGACCTTATCATTTCCATTAATCCTTTGATCGTGAGTAGTCATACACATATATTGGGTTTAATCCTTTATTAAAACATTGATTATTACTGCTATAGATCCTTTCAATCCATTCACATCTGAGTCTTTCTATTTGTGCCCCTCAGTATAATCCTACTCCTGTAGGATTGGTTATCACTTCCCAAGAAATGATAGTCTTCTTCTGCCACTGTCTAGTATGACTCAATCTTGTTGGGTAAAATCCCAATCGAATTTTAATCTGCATCCTTCTACTCAAGGAACTTATTCAAAAAATTATGTTCGGCGGTAATATTCTCAACAGGCTCATCTTAGCCTTACAACACGTACAATTGGACAGTGAAGTCAACTTCTTTGTTTGGAAACATTAGCAACATAAAGTGTAAATTTCTAAAACATCTATCAATAGTAGAAGGTTTCATTCCTCGCTTCAGTAGAGGTTTACTAAGCCTCTTAGGAATGGGTAAAATAAGATGTTACCCCTTAAAGTCCTCCAATAATATTTCTTCTTACGACTCGTGCATGAGCCCAAGCAGACCAAGTGTTCTTGCCATACTCTGATACCAATTTGTAACACACGTGACCCATAAATAATCCTTTAAGGGATGGGGCATAAAATTTTGTTTTCCCTAAATCATGTCACATCCTCTTTCTGGGATCTCCATCACTTTTTTCTCGTCAAGAGATTTCCAACCACTGTCTCCATGCTCCAATATGAGCTCAGAATCAAGAGATAGGCCCTTCCAAAGTTCTTCAGGTGTTAATAGTCAAGGGCCATGTGGCATCCACGTGGGTCCATCTCGTACATATTATCCAGAATTCCTTGAATTCTTGGAGCTCCCAGTGCTCTTTTATCCATGGTGGAGATCCATCCACCATTAATTCTTACAGTAGATCTTCCTCCTCGTTAAGGCATACGCTTAAGGGTAGTTCGACGTTCGGTGCTTCGACATTGAGCACCCCTTTTTGTCTACGCACGAAACCTCCCAGAGTCTCGAACTTCCAAAGTCCCGTAAGCTTGCCACGTGGCTCCAGCCTTCAGGCCCTTTGGTCTCTCTATAATACTACACCCTAACTTGTCTAGAGATCCTATCTCTCGAACTTCTAAAACACTGCCACGCAGATTCAGCCCTTCTAGCTTATCCTTGACACCATGCTCCAAACCTCCGGAGTCTCGAAGTCCCAGAATCACAGAGTCCCATATTCCCGGACTCCTGGAGTCTTGGTCACATTACCAACCACTTTGGCTAGGCGGACACATATCAAAGGCTGACACATAGCAAGGACCAGGGGTGACACATGTCACACTCTTATAGGCATAAGGGGTCTTCAAAACATCCATATCCCGGTAACACATGGCACCTTAGTTGCAAGTTCACGTCACCCTGGATGACGTCAGTGAGACACGTCAACCCCAGACAAACAATCTCCTAACGTCCTTCATATCTCACGGTCAAGATCTATCCACATAGGTCCATAGATCCATTGCTCCCTGGATTCACAACTCCATGCTTTGGAGCTTATCAACTCACTACATCTAGAATTCCCTGGAGTGCCAAGTCTCTGGACTATAAGATCTAGCGCCACGTGTCCTCTACATGTCAACGGTTGAGATTTACTTCGTTGTTCGCAACTTCGGGAGTCTTCACACTTTGAAGACTATGGGTCAAGTTCCTTCAGAGTGCCAAGTCTCTGGACTATCAAATCTCCTGCCACGTAGCCTCTCTTCCAATGGCTCTGGTCCAACGGACTACATTTGACAGGGGATAAGAGGGGTCCACGTGTCACTCCACGACGTGTTCTAGTTGGTTGGACAGTTAAGAGGGGTTTTCAACGAAGTCCTTAGATCGATGGTTGAGAGGGATCCCGAGGGATCCAAGGATCGACAATCCACGTCACTTTGTAAATTCAGCCTTTGGGAGTTTCGGCAATTGCAAAGTTTTAACTTCCGAGAATAGGTCAAAATTGAATTGACCATGGAGTAGATCCAACAGTCACGAGTGGTCCCAAAGCTCCTTTAGATCGATGGCTCCCGTTAATTTATGACTTTGGCATTCAGGGGTTTTGGCACTACAACTACTCTAATCTCCCGAAGTGGGACTTCGTCGAAGTACCATACGCGAAATCCTCCACTAGTGGATCGGACGGTCAAGAAGGGTTCCCAACAGACTCCCTAGATCAACGACTCACAACATTTCCCAACTCCATCATTCGGGGGTTTTGGAAGTTGTGAAGTTGTGACATCCCGTAGTTCTGAATTCCCCAAAGCTCCGAAGCTAAAAGAACTTAGCACCATTCGTACGAGCACAAGGTTCCCAGACCTTAGCCATATGGGTCCTCCGAAAATCCTCGTGGGCTATACGCTTAACTCTTAGATGGGAATTTGTAAAGGCCGTGGGCATGAGCCATTGGTCACATAGGTGAAAGGCCTGAAGGATACAACCCTCAGTTGCATCCTACAAGCATTATACCTTCTGAACTTAACATACCCCTTTCTCTGTAGTTCCAAATGACTCGAAGGGTAAATATGCACATGAATATTGGGACTATGGTTAGAAAAATCACAGCTCCTTTCCTTTGATTCGAGCCAATACAAGAGGGTCTAGTACTTACGTATACAAATTGTATTCGACCATATGGGTCCTTAATTGCTTAAATACACCATAAAAAAAGAAGATAAAGGAGCACAATCTAACCATCGAGCAAACACACACATCCCTAAAACATTCACAGAATATCCAACTTTGTTTTATTACCATAGTTCAGTTATGTAGGGTATGAGAGTACTTATATATTATAAAATGCATCCAACTAACTAACTATGGGTGTGTGCCTTTCCACTCAACCATAGGCTCGGAGGCATTCAATCTTAGCGCTCTGGCCACCCTCGTGCTAAGCCATGATATCACCAGGAAAATTTCTGTCGTTTCTCAGAGATCCTCTCTTTGTCACAACAGACCTGCGAGGTTTATCATGTGCTTCCTCAGCATCAACCTCACAACCTTCCTCTTTTCTTCTGCATATCTCGGTCGCGCGTTCCCCTCTGTGCATGTGCTCTTATCTAGTGTCTCTCTTTCTCTTTGCAGAGTCTCATGCGCATGCCTCTCCTTGAACTGTCTGTGCGTGTATATTTTTCTACCTCCTTTCCCATGATGGTTCTTGACTTATCATGTTTCTTCCACCACATGGAAACTCGGTTCAGCCTAGGTTTGCAGGACTCTATGGTACTTCGGGCTGATAACCTCTTGTCTCCTCAGCCAGACCATGCTTCCATTCATGGGGTGGTTGATTATTCAACCACCAGTCCTTCCTTCATTAACTGATTCCTCTCCTTGGGATCCAGAGGAGGTTTATTATTCCCAATAAGGAGACATTTGGGGTCATTTGACATAATGAACCCTCTCTTATAGTTTTCCCATTCTTTCCCCTAGTGATATCATGACCAGTACTTCAAGGCTTCACCCCCACAGTCAGTCGTTGGCAATCTAAACAAAATACATTTACATTGTTCACATGCCATAGCATGGTAATCCTAATTAATGATTAATTACAAGCTAGGGGAAACATGGGAATTACATCTATGTGCATAACAATGTATCCTTTGATAAGTATTGTTTTACCTTTTAGACAGAAAAAAACATAACAAAACATGTATCTTAACCAAAGTATAATTCAAACATAAATGAACACTTTGTTTCCATTCAAAAGGAATAATAAAATTTAAGAACAAGTCTTCTTAATACTCACAATATATTGAAGAAATATGTAACTTGAAAAGGTACCTTTGTATTTGTGATAGTAGTTGTTGTACTAAATTATCACATTCATGGTAGTAGACACATTCAAGAAGAATTTAGGAATATGGAAAGAACATACACAAGTCACATGAATTGAAACATAAAAGTTCGAGTCTCCAAATTTTGCAGAATTTTATTAAAGATGTTGCAGGTCCCAAAACAATCTCCTTTACATTGAGTTTTCATTCACATTTATACAAGTCAGATAGAAATCAAGATGGTTATTTGATCCCTTTTCTTAGGCTATTCGAATACAACACAATCTTTTACTCCTAGAAATTAGGATAGTTGGAGGAGACAAATCCTAATTTTCTTCAACTACATTTGATGAGACATCCTACCAACATTTGGAGAAGAAGATTCCAAGTTTCATCTGAGGGATAACTAAATGACTTCATCTACCTGAATGCGATATCCAACTTTGTATATTTTTCATATGTGGGATGATTTGTAAATAAACTTTTGATTTGCCGAAGAAGGTAGAAATCATCTATCAATATGTCTACAATGGTCTACCCTCTCAAAGTATCAACCATTCTTTGAAATTTATCTTCTTTTCCTCTGACAACAAACAAGTTTTTTCTATAATTTTCATAACATAGCATTTTCCCGTTTTTATCCCAATCTGAAGGAAATCCCATTTTAACTAAATTCTCCAATTTGTTTGTGAAAGATTCAACATTTCTTTTCACCATAATGCATTTATTCTGAGCTTGTTGTACCAGTTTCCTTTTTGTAAAGACATTTTATGTTTCCATAACCATTGCAGTTTTGTCTCTGACACCTTTTCTTGCTAATATTTCACTAGAAGTAGAATTTAGGAACTTAATGATTTGAGTAGCAACCTCAGGTCTAGTTCCCAATTCATGGAATGATTTCTGGATGATGTCATCTGCTTCATCCATTCACAACATTTCATCATTTGTTATCTTGAAATAATTCCAAAGCTTTTCAACTTCACTGATAATTTCATCCCAAACTGTATGTCTGGCTCCTATTAGATAAAGTTTTCATGTCAATTTGTTCTTCATTTTCTCTATATCTATTAGCAATTTAGCTTTCAATTTTTTATATTCTTCAATAATTTTGTCTTTGTCCTTGATTTCTTCATTTTTGTGTTGCAACGGTTTTCTTCAGTTTATCAATTTCAGCTCCCTTCATATTTAAATATGTCAATGCCTTTTGACAATCTTGTTGTTGGATCAAATGATTATGTTGACTGTAACAAATGAGATTCTCCCTTCAGATTTTCAATCTATTTGGCATATAAATCAATTTTTTCTTCCATATGAATCATTTTCTTCAAAATTTGTTCTTTTTATGGTTGAACTTCTTGTAGTCTGGAGTTTGTACATGATCAATTCCTGGGATGTTAAGCCTTTTCTTCAATGCCTAGATCTCTATGTCCTTGGTTTTTATTAATGCATGAACATATTCTTCATCTCTTGGGTTTTCTCCTAGGTCCATTGCCCATTGTTCCAACTCTTCTACTCTTATTTGTCTCATTCTAGTGGCTAACTTTTTGTATTTTAGTTGGGTCCCGAGCTTCTCATTTATGACTTGAATCTTCTTGATCCAAGATTGGATATCATAGCATCCATGTTTATCATTTATGCAGTTTTTCTATGCAAGTTGAATTTATCAAATTTATCCTTGGAAATGATAGGTCTCTTGGAAGAGATGTAGTTTGAGGCGCACTAGGCCACAAAATCAGGAAAATCGTAAACTCGAGGCACCAAAAAATTCGCTAAATCGGATTCCCAGGTGATCCGTCAGGATTTTTCGAAATGACTATGGTTGAGTTTTATTTGCATCCATTTATTAACCATTGGGAAACTTCATGAAAGAGAGAGAAAAGCAAATGCATTATACAGCCATTAACATAATTGAAAATCTGAAATGGAATGAAAACAGCAAAACCATAATGCACAAGTTTGATAACGGAGTTCGACAACTTTGCCTACGTCTCCGGGCCTTTTCTCTTTGAGGGAGGCTTCTTGATTTCTTTTTGAAAGTTTATTAGTACATCTTTACAATTGCCGATTGGCTCCTAGACTGATCTGGTCTTGTTCACCATGATCTCTAGAATCTTTCACAACTTACGGCACCTGAAACGGATATACCGAA
>ML794087.1:410890-421477 GCA_009831015.1 Picea engelmannii | reverse complement strand
ATTTCATTCTTATATTTATGAACATGTTTCTTTGCATTGGATTTAGAACTTGAACTTGAAGAAGAAGGAGAAGAAGGTGGTGATGATGGAGGTGAAGGAGGAATCTAAGGAGGATCCTCTTCCTCTTCACTTTTTCCCTTTGAATATTTCCCAAGAACTGGTCTCTTTCGTTCCAAGTAATCCTCATACAAAACTTTCACCATCTCCGACATAGCAAGGAAAGTTTTTTGAAACTCTTTCTCATCAAGAGAAAGCCCCTCTTTCAATGCCATCTTCTCGATGTGAGAAGATCTCTTTCTCAATCCAATTAATGGATTCTCTTCAACAAACTCGCCTTCACCACGCTGTAGTTTTTCTCTGGTTAACATGCAAAACTCAAATCCAAACGTCAACTAGCTCTGATACCACTTGATCCAAAAAGATCTTTTAATGACTGTGGTTGAGTTATTAATTGCATGTGTTAATTAACCATTTATGAAGCTGAATGAAAGAGGAAGGATTTAATGAAGAATCATAGCAGCCATAAGACAATATACAGATCTGAACTAAAGCAATAAGAACAACAAACCATAACAAGAGAAGTGATAACGGAGTTCGGCACAAAATTGCCTACATCTACGGGCCTTTGTCTCAGTGGGGGAGGCTTCTTTATTTATTATTCAATGCTTGAAAAGTATAGCAAATGGATCTCATACTAGTCTCACTGTGTTCTTCTCGACCTCAGAAATCCAACACAACTGATGACACTGAAAAATACTGAGTGTAGCTCACAGAAATGGCCGCAAGTGTTTGCTCCTCAACAGCTTCCCTGCATAAAAATGGATTTGGCTTGACTTTTCTTCAGCATAACTCTGATCTGACTGTCCTCCATGGCCTCAAACAGGCCTAGTTTTTATAGATCTGAAGTTGGTTATCCTCCCCCAACTTCCTCCCAAAATCTGGGCTAAAAAAGAGTCCAATATCTGCCAATAATGGCCAAAATCCACTATTACAAGCATAAAATCAATTTAAAAATCCCAAAACTATGCAATAAAAGCCACTTTGTAACAAAAATTCAATAATACACAGAGTATCCCCCTAAATCAGGCGCGCGCCCTCAAATAGTGGTCACATGCATCTAAAATGGGCCAAGCGCCAGCCCAAAGGGTTGTTCGTTGGCCCCTTATTTCTCGGCGCTCGGTCACATAACAAGCCATATGGCCAAACCCAGAGCTAAAAATGCGTGCATATGGTTGGAGCCCCCCGCTCCTTGGCTGGTGCTCACATATTGTATAACACGCCTGCGGGCTAGGTCTTAGCCCCAACCCCCTTCCGCCACCATTCAACACAAAATGCACTTTAAATAATATTTAGTGGGTCATATTAAACATGTACCACGTGTGGCGCGTTGGCTAACCGATCTTTCCCAATGTATTTGCACTACCAATAGGTCATGGGGTCGAATCCCATGATCTCCTAAAAATTTATTCAACCATCAAATGATAGGGTGCCACATGGCACCATTTAATTTGTCGAGAAGGTGACACTTGGCAGCTTTTGAGTGGAACTGCCCTGTGCCCAGTCAAACTGCTGTTGTGTTGCCACATGTCTCAATGCTACGTCAGCATGATGATGTCATGCTTACGTCAGCATTGACTTTTTTGTCTGTTGACTTTTTAATTGTTTGGGAAAATGATCATCGTGCGATAACTTTCGCATACAGTGCATGTTTGAGAAAGTAAATATATGGATCGAATCAGCGCGACGAGCCGGTTGCAATGGAATCGGTTTCATCTGATTATAAGAACTTTCATTTTTTGAGCCTTTTTTGGACCTGGGAAGCCTCCTCGATCTGATTCTGGATCAAGCACATACCCAGATGTGGACTTGCGATTTGTTTTATCTCGAGCCCAATCAAAATCAGTGAACCCATGAGATCCAATGCACAACCTGCTACGTAATGGATCCCATAATCTATGGTGCCCTGAACATATATAAGGGTGTGCTTGGCAACCTTCCAATGTAGCTCATGCAACTCTTGCATGTACCCGGAAACTGCCCCTACTGCATATGAGAGATCCGACCGAGTGTGGGTGAGATACAAAAGGCTCCCCACAATCTGTCGATACAAGGTGTTTTCCACCAATGGTGTATCCCTGACATCTTCAAGATATACCCCAGACATAAAGGATGTGGTTGTCGACTTTCAGTTGGTCATGTGGAATCTAACCAAGAGATCTCGGGCACACTTAGTCTGAGATAACTTGATGCTTGAAACATGCTAACCAATCTCGAGACCAAGGAAATAGTGTAGTCGACCCACGTCTGTCATAGAGAACATGTCGTGCATAATGTCTTTGATTGCAACAATTGTTGAGGCCGAGCTTCCTGTGATCGGGAGGTCATCAACATAGAGAACTAGAATCAACAAGGAGTATGAGGTCCTCAACATGTATACATTCAGATATGATTCACATCTGACAAAGTGTTGAGAGATCAAGTAGGAATCCATCTTCGCATACCATGCTCTAGGTGTCTGCTTGAGGCCATAGAGTGATCCAGGTGGATATCGGTGGCCACCCACCTTTTCCGACTGGTCCAAAACATTTTTCTGGCAATTTTGACAATTTACTATTTTTAGCAGTTTTTAACTTTCGGGGTCAATTTGAGGGCCCAAATGAAGGCTTTTTGATATCAATGTTCTCAATGATAACCTATGACATGATTAACACCCCAAAATGAATCTCCTCGACGATACCTTTCCAACGGGCTATCATACGCCTAAAATGGAGATCATATGCAAAAGTTACGATCCCGGGAAGTTAATGCACTAACTTACCCAAACGGGGCCCACATGACTTTTGGCACTTCATCTCCTAGGGTTAGGTTTTTGGATGTCTAGAGTTTTTGGCATTCTTGTTTATTGTAAAAAGGCCTTCAGAGCCTCATTGTAATCATCTTTTTGCGAATGTGAGTAGCCGTCACATCTCTTCTCAGAGATAAGTTGCCACCATTCTAGCGAGTCTTCACTCTGTATTTTTACAGTCTCTGTACATTTCTTTAATTAATAGAAATCATGTATTACTGTATATCTGTGTTTATGGTTGCATATCTGATACAATTATGTTATATTATTGAATATCTGCGATATCTCTGTGCATTTATTTATTATATCTCCGCTCTCATTTTGTGCCGAAAATAATCCGGATCAGTGGTATCAGAGCAGGTTGCTCTTGATCATTTTTCAGTGCATGTCCCCGATGAGGTCTGAGTATAGCAAGTTGGGTCTCGAGCTTATCTCTCTTGAGGACAATCGCTCTCGCACACCCAAGAAACTCTCAATGGTGGAAGAAAAGAAAAACGACGGAGCAGACGATCCCATAAGTCTGTTGCTTGAGCAAGCTCTCACGCAACAGAAGGACGAAATGATGGAGATTTTTTCTCAAATTCTTCAACGCCTCCTGATAGCATCAAACACATCTTCATCAAGCGACCACTTTGGAGGCACCTCGCCTTTTAAGGTACAGGTCAATTTTGATATTCCTATATTTGAAGGTCAGATAGATGCAGATGCCCTAAATAAATGGTTAAATCTGTTAGAAGGTTATTTCTCTGTTCATAATTTTTTCGACAGAGAAAATATCATCTTCACGCTCCTTAAGGCTCTCCCCCATGTCAAACATTGGTGGGAAACTTACTGGGAGTAGAGTTCCACAAAGGAGTCTGGAATATATGGGGTTGAGCCCACTTGGGATTTTTTTGTGGATGCGGTAAAGGAACAGTATTACCCTGTTGGCAACTATGAGGACCAGTACATGAGATGGACCACACTGCGGCAAGAGAGGGGCCAAGAGGTTCCATAGTTCACCAATACCTTCCATATATTGTGCACCAAGTTGGGTATCAAAGACTCTGAACGACATTTGGTTCTGAAATACCGTGGGGCTCTACACAGATACATCCAAACTGAAATGGAGTTTCTGGACATCTCATCACTCAGTGCTGCCTATCGATATGTTGTTAAAATCGAACAGAAATTCAAGCACCAAAACAAACGGGAGTTCGGGCCTGCAAATCCGCAACAACCAAAGTATGAAAAAGACATCCCTAACAAACAGTCTCCCGAAAACCAGTCCAAGCCACAGGAAAAGAAGGGCCACGGGAGGACAAAGAAGGACATCGGAAAATGGTGTGATTTCCACAAAATCCCCTGGCACAACACCGATGAATGTCGCTCAAAACAGTCATTGGTGGCCGAGATCAAAGACAAGGAGCTGAAACCTGATTCAAAATCTGATTCGAAAATATTGGTAAAGGACAGATCATTGACACAGACCCCACTGCTATTGTCACAACCGCAACAATTCAACCAGAAGAACCGACAGATCCTGAAGAGGAGGAACACCTTTTTCATTTACAAATGTGGGTGAAGGGGATCCCGCTGCATTTTATTGTTGATAGCCGAAGCCAGAAGAACCTCATCTCAGCAGAGGTCATCAAATAGTTGGGATTGTCGATAACACCACACCCGCAACCATACAACATCGAGTGGCTTCGCCAAGGACAAGATCTTTGTGTCAGCCAATAGTGTCGATTGTCATACGACATCCAGCCTTCAAGGATGAGGTATTATGTGATGTTGCCCCACTGGGTGTCTGTGATGTTCTCTTGGGCCAACCATATATGTGGAAGTGCCATGTTGTTTATGAGTCTCGACCTCGCAGTGTCATTGTTTCTCTGGGGGGTCATCTCTACAGAATACCAGAGGTAGTTCCAACTATTGTTCCACCTAAAAAGTGTTGCACAGTAGTATCTCATACTGCAAAATTCAACTTCTTCACAATATGTTCAAAAGGGGAACATAAGGACACTAGAACCACTACAACCTCACCCCAAGCACCTTCTATCCAACAGAAGAAGGTCGACAAGGTTGCAACAAAGCGTAAATATTCCTTCGCCATACAGTCCTCTCATGTAGCCTGACTTGTTGAACAGCCTCAGCCTCAACAGGTTCGTGACAGACTTCCACAAACTGAGCAGCGCGACGTCTCCAGCAAGGCAAGCAGCTCACCAAGATGCAGATTCAACAAACGCTTTTCCCTCTCCCCCGGGAACTCAACGCAATGGATACCATTGCTTCCTAAGGAGGGAGGATTGATCCAGGTGGATATCGATGGCCACCCACCTTTTTCGACTGGCCCAAAACAGTTTTCTGGCAATTTTGACAATTTACTATTTTTAGCAGTTTTTATCTTTCGCGGCCAATTTGAGGGCCCAAATGAAGGTTTTTTGAGATCGAGGTTCTCAATGATAATTTGCAGCATGATTAAGACCCCAAAATGAATCTCCTCGAAGATACCTTTCCAACGGGCTATCATACGCCTAAAACAGAGATCGTATGCAAAAGTTATGACCCCAGGAAGTTAAAGCACTAACTTACCCAAACGGGGCCCACATGACTTTTGGCCCTTCATCTCCTAGGGTTAGGTTTTTGGATGTCTAGAGTTTTTGGCATTCATGTTTATTGTAAAAATTCCTTCAGAGCCTCATTGTAATCATCTTCTTGCGAATGCGAGTAGCTGTCACATCTCTTCTCAAAGATAAGCTACCACCATTCTAGCGAGTCTTCACTCTGTATTTTTACAGTCTCTGTACATTTTTTTGATTAATAGAAATCGTGTATTACTGCATATCTATGTTTATGGTTGCATATCTGATACAATTATGTTATATTATTGAATATCTGCGATATCTCTGTGCATTTATTTATTATATCTCCGCTCTCATTTCGTGCCGAAAATAATCTGGATCATAGAGGGACTTCTTCAGTCGACAAACTAAGGATGAGTTATGAATGAACCCATGTTGTTGCTCCACGTAAATCTCCTCGAAGAGATCCTCATGAAGAAAAACATTATTCACGTCCATATGGTGAACTTCCCACCCCATGGTTGTCATAATGGCAAGGGCCAATCACATGGAGTCCATCTTTGCTACGAGAGCAAAGGTCTCATCATAGTCTATCCCATGGATTTTCTTAAAGCCTTTGGAAACTATTCTTGCCTTATACCTGCTCACTTGTCTGTCTGTTTTCTTTTTGGTCCTATAGACCCATCTGCATATGACAAGTTTCTTGTCTGAAGGAAGCAAAACCAGATCCCAAGTTTGGTTCTCGAGGAGAGAGTTATACTCCTCCCGCATGGCGACTTCCCAAAAGGGATTCCTTGCAGCCTCTGCATAGGTCTGCAGGTTTGAAACTAGAACCATATAGCAATGCATGAGCATCATTGGTTCGGTAGCTGTGAGTGCATGAGGAGGATCCTCAAACTGAGACCTCGTCTTCCTTTGATCTGTTGGATCCCCCATAAGGTCTCTTGTTTTATGTAGGGTGGTCTGTGCCCACTTGGGCATCTATGGTGGCTCAACATCTTCATGCTCATCGTCAACATGCTCACAATATTTTGAATCATATTTATAGCTTAGATCTAAACCATGATACGAGTGAGTAGACTCATCATCACTGATGTCTGGTGCAGGCAGTGGTACAAAGGTCTTTGCATGTGGCTCTAATAGTGCATGCAAAAGAGTTTTCTAAAGCTAGACACTACGCTCAATGATGAGCCTGTCAGTAGAGGGATCAAATAATTTGTAAACCTTCACACAATCTGGATCCTTGCTCGTGACACAAATATTTGGAAGTGGGTGACTTCTAGTTTGTTGTTGCTCCATGCCTCAAAGGGAGTCTGATCCTTGAAAAATCTATGAGGAGATCTATCCTTAATGTGGTTAGCACAATTAAGTGCCTCACCCCAAAGCTTGGGTGGTAGAGATCTTGGATGCAACATGCAAGTGGCCATTTCCTTGAGGGATTCGTTCTTCCTCTCGACGACTCCATTCTGCTGCAGAGTGTAAGGTATTGTTTGTTGCAGTTATATACCTACCTTTGAACAAAGATGTTGGACATCTTGATTCACATATTCCCCCCTATTATCTATGCAAAGGATTTTGATCTTTCTCCCGGATTGAGTCTCTGCATGTGCTTTGAAGCCTTTGAGATTCTAAAAAACCTCAAACTTCTGCCTGAGAAAATACACCCAAGTGTATCATGACAAATCATCAATAAATGTAAGCACATACCTTGCTTTGTTGATGGACGAATGAGGAAAAGGTCCCATAAGATCACTTGTGGATGAGCTCCAAAGGAGAGGAGGCCCTCCAATCCTTCCCTTTCTCAAACTTTTCTTGAGGATGTTTGCCAAGAACACATCCTTGAAAAACTCTTTTTGAAAAGTGTATGTTGGGAAAGTCGGTGACCATATCCTCTTTGCATAGTTGTTGCATGTATTTGAAATTCAGATGGTTGAATCTCTCGTACCATAATCTACCAGTATCACCATCATTCATCAGTTGTAAAGCATAATCATATTTAGCAATGAATTTATTGAAAGTATACAAACGAGATTGGTGGTTTACCTCACCAACAACAATCATGGATTTACCATGAATATCATATATGGTTATAGAAGCAGGTGTGAATTCCACCCTTTTTCCTGTACCAGAATGCATTATTTGATAAACATAGAGTAGATTCACAGAGAGTTTTGGAACATGCAAGACATTCTCAAAACTTATGTGTGGGAGTTCTACTCTCCCTTGGCTAATGACCTCAATTGGGGTATCATCTCCCATGAGGATGGGAGAACTCGTGCATGCAAAAGTATAAGATAAAACATTCTTTGTTGCTACCATATGGTGGGATGTACCTGAATCTAAAATCCATGCATGAGGAGAAGAGATAATGGTAATCAGTGCATGAGAGTTACCTCATTTGGATTGATCTTGCAACTTATTTTTGGCAGCTTCGGGAATGTGATCCCCGATGTTGTTCTTCTGAAGAATCTGCTCCATCTGATTAATCTGCTTCTTCATGCATGTAGACTCGAGATGATAACCGTGGTTGCAGTAACCACATTTGGTCTTCCCTTTCTTTCTTTTTCCACATTTGGAGCCTGAGGAATCATCGAAGGGTTTGGAGTACCCTTCCTTCTTTGGCTCTGCATGCACCTCTCCCTTGCCTTTTTGCTTAGAGTTTTAATTGCAAGTGACGCTGCTTTCATGCACAACAAGTGCATGCACATTGGGTCCCTTGATTATCCCCATTTTGATGAGCTTATCTTGCTCATGCGTGAGGGATTCAATAAATTGATACAATGTCGGCATTTTCTAGGCCGCTCATGAAGTGAATTTGTTTGTATGAAACTATGAGATGAAAACAACATAATTCAAACCCATTTTTGCTAAGATAGAAAGGATTAATTGAGTGTGTTGAGTGTATTTGTCTATTCCACATTGCTTTAGATGAAGGAGGAGGGACTTGAACTTTATAAAGAAGTCCTGGATGTTGTCAAAATTGCTTGGATCTAAGGAATTTAGCTCGACCTTGAGCATATGGCCTCTCATTTCGTCCTATTTTCCAAAGAGGTCCTCCAACTTTGTCCAAATCTCATCTGGTGTGCTACAAACTTCAATGTGAAACAAAAGCTCAGGGGACATAGACACACAAAGGAGGTCATAAGCCTCATCCATGCAATTGAGATACATGTTCTTCTCGATAACAGAGGTTGGATCAACCTCTGTAGCCATGGTAATCTGGTACAAACCTCTGCATTTGAGTTGATGTAGATTTTTTTGCTTCCACTCGAAATAGTTATGAGGCACGAGAAGTATTACCGATGAATAATCCATCTTTCAGACTACATCTCCCTTCTAGACCTGCAAATAAGATATATGTGCGCTTTGCTTCTAGCAACCTGTGGGCTCTGATACCATGTAGAATTGTGGTGAAACATGCACAAAGAATCTAACTAACAACAATTTGTACAAAGCTTGCAAATTGAGAGAAGGAGAGAAGAGATGAGATAAAATAATCAATAGAATTGTATTCAATGTATGAGTAAAATGGTAAAATGCACATGATATACTCTACATGGCTAAGTGAAGTCGCCATAATAGTGATCTAGAGAGATATAGACACTCGTTGACAAAAACTGAAGTAATATGCCACCTAGTCCTAGTTAACCAATCCATGCAATCATCGGTTAATTGAGTCACACACGTGGAAGTGAGAGAAACACATGTAACTATTGGTGATAAAACTGAGGTTGTCATGCATGAGTGACTTCCACTAGTCTAACTGAGTGTAACTGAATCTGAATTGAAGAGGAGGGCCATGTTTTGTAGGGGGATATTCTCTATAGAGAATATTCTCATCCAAGGAAGCGTTCTCAACATTGGACTATCAACCTTAGGAAAATAATTACATAGGTGAGTGTGTAATATCTCCAACAAAAAAGAGAAGAACTACTTAGTAGCTTTCCTCAAGGTTATATTTCGTGTTAAAAAAATTAACCTTTTCTTAAAACTTTTAACTAAATTTGTGATAAAAAATCAATTTCTTTCACATCCATATTCTCACTCACTTTTACAAACCCAAGTCTTTATAATGCTTTTAAGCCTTTTATAAAATTGTTTTTGGTCATTTGCTCTCCTGAATATAAAAGATGAAAAAAAACAATTTAAATCACTTACTCTTTCTTAAAAAAATAATAGAAACAAATGTAAGTTTTGAGTCACTTACTTTCCATTTAAATTTAAAATTTAATTAAAATATAATCAAATATAAATAACATGAATTTAGGTTCAATTTGAATTGCTTTGAGCGAGACATATTAATCTATATTAATAGGTTTACTAGAAATGTCGTTCATAAATGTGGGTAAGCATTTCTTATATTTTTTTATGAGGAATTCCTTATTATAAAAACAAGAATAATCAAAGTAAGTGAATACAATGATGCTCGCATGTTCAAAAGATGGACCCCTTATGTTAACAAAATATAAGCTAGCCACTAATATGCTTTTGAGTAAGGTGTTGACAATAATTTGGTATATCATTTTCCTTTTCACTATTTCATAATGTTAACAAATATTAATCTTTGTTTTCTAATTAACTTATTTTGTTTTAGTTATCACTTTCTTTATTTTGTAAACTCGATCTATTTCAATTAAATTTTAGTTTTCTTTTTTCTTTTCTTTTTTTCCTATTTGTTTTTGTCGTAGTCTAATTGTTCTACGTTTTTACTCTTTTNAATTAACTTATTTTGTTTTAGTTATCACTTTCTTTATTTTGTAAACTCGATCTATTTCAATTAAATTTTAGTTTTCTTTTTTCTTTTCTTTTTTTCCTATTTGTTTTTGTCGTAGTCTAATTGTTCTACGTTTTTACTCTTTTCCAACGATGTTTTTTATTTATTTTTTCCTAAAATCCAGCGAGAATTTGTTGGATTCGTAGTTTTGAGCGGTTAATTCTATATAATTCAAGTTTTCCAAAGGTTTTTCAACACACTGAATCCATTTCTAGATTTAGAAATGCAATTAAAATAACAATTCATGCAAATTTATGCCATCAGATTCCGACAAAAAAATTTAAAATGTAGAACAATTAGACAACACCTTTATTTTCAAGTTTCATATCCCTTCTCAATTATTCATTTTTTCCCATCTTTTTAAAATGTATAATAATTTTATAAAAACTTTGAATTTACCCCCA
>ML794087.1:384181-405583 GCA_009831015.1 Picea engelmannii | reverse complement strand
AGTTTCGATTTTTTACAGTGCCAATGATTTGTACATGATGATGTCTGTGATGTGTTTTATTTTACATGTAATGTATAGTTTTGATTTCCTTAACTCTTATATGTGGGCAAGATATCGATCCATGATATAGTTAGCTAGTGAATCCGAAACACTATTAAGTTCTCTTGGAATGTGTCTGTATTCAATGTAATTGAACATTCGTTCAAGACAACGAACTTGTAAGTGTAAACGTAGCAGGATAGGACTACGGATAGAGTAGATACGGTTGAGTTGATAAACCACGAGTTGGGAGTCTAAGTAAATAATGATGCGAGATATACCTAGGGAGGAGGCTTGGGTCAATAGTCTGATGACAGCGTGATATTCTGCCATATTGTTGGTTGTTGGTCCTAAGCAGATACCTCCTGAACTCACCATCTCGTCAAACTGGTAAATAACCCATGCTGCCGAAGTAATGTTCCGGGTATGTCGGCTAGCGCCATCCGCGAACCCAAAAAAGATAGGAAAGGAAGATGCCATCTGCGCATGAAAACACAAGCACAGTCATGAGTGGCAAAGGTAAGACTCGAGCACGCGAAAGAAATAAACACACCAAACTAAAATACAGTAATGTACAAAGTACAAATGCTAGGTGATCTAGGCATAGTACTTTTTAAGGTAAAGCCCGTTTCGGGGCTCTCCCAGGGAAATTCCATCATGGTTAACTAACTCGTAGGCACCTCTGTGTAGAACATGCTTCACGATGTAAGGACTGTGCCACATAGGTTCTAACTTTCCTGTCCCCAATTTATCGTGAGCTTGGTCAAAAATGAGGACTAAGTCTCCTTCTGCGAAATCCCGAGGGTGGACGAATTTGTCGTATTGACTCTTGATTTGTTTCTGATGTGCCTCATTGGCGAGAGCAGCATCGTGACGTGTTTCGTCCAACTTGCATAGATACAAGAATCGTTCTTTTTCAGCAGAAGTATGGGGCAGGAGTTCTACTTTCAGTTTGAGTGATGGAATCTCACACTCGATTGGTAGAACGGCTTCAATGACATAGACCAACTGGAAAGGAGTAAATCCAGTTGAAGTTTTCACAGAAGTGCGATAGGCCCAGAGAGAGGAGAACAGTTGTAAATTCCACGATGTTTTGTTTTCCCCTACCATACGTTGGATCATGGTTTTTATGACTTTGTTGATAGCCTCAACTTGTCTGTTCGCTTGAGGGTAGTAGGGGGATGAGTTTTCATGGCGAAAACCCAATTTGATATGTAACTCGCTCATCATCTGGTTTTTGAAGAGTGCACCATGGTCAGTGACAATGGCACGTGGTACACCAAAACGAGTTATGATGTGGTTAAAGAGGAATAGAGCTGTAGTACGGCTATCATTCAGGAAGGTAGGCATAGCCTCAGCCCATTTGGTTAAGTAGTCGACGGCGACAATGATGTAACCGTGCCCCCCGACTGAGGTAGGCTGACACTGCATGAAATCGATACCCCATTTTGCGAAGGGGTCGATGGCGATAATAGGGTGCAGCACGGTAGGGTGGGTGCGTGCCTTCTTGTTGAAGATTTGGCAGGGTGGGCATTTTTTGACGGGCTCGATGCAATCTTTGAAAATCGAGGGCCAAAAGTAGCCGACACGTAGGATTTTTTGGGCTGTAGCCATCCCGGAAAGGTGACCGCCACAGGCGCCAAGGTGACAATCGTTCAAAACGCGTTCAACCTCCTCGTGAATCAGACATCGCCGAAGGATGGTGTCAATACCGCGGTGATACAAAGTGTCGACGAGGATGATATAACGGCGAGAGTGGTGACAAATACGTCGACGCTCTTCGCGAGAGATGTTAGGCTGAAAACGTTGGCTTTGAAGGTAGAGGAGAATGTCTCCATACCAAGGATCGGATGTGTTGATGAGGAAGAGAGATTCATCAGGGAGAGAATCTCTAGGTTCAATGCTTTCATCGGCACGGGGGAGAGCACAGATGAGCTCAGTAAACACCAGGGATTTTTTGTCTTTAGCCTTCGTAAACTCAAGATCGAATTCTTGAAGAATAACGATCCATTTTGAATATTTTCCCCCAAGTACTTGACGTGTCAAGACGTGATACATAAGGTTGGAGTCTGCGATTACCATGGTGGTGCGTAATAAGATGTAGTGGCGGAACCTTTGGACAACGATGACAGTTGCCAGGGTCAGTTTCTCAACATGCGAATATCTGAGTTCGGGTCCAGATAAACTCTTGCTCAGATAATAAATCACATGTTCTTCATCGTTGGGGTCTTCTTGGACTAACACCATCGCAATGGTGGAAGTAGAAGCGGCCAAGTAAAGGATATAATCCTTTGCATATTCGGGAGGATGTAACAAAGGAGCGTGGGTCAGAGCGTGCTTGAGAGCGTCGAATGACCGTTGAGTGGCATCATCCCAGATGAAAGGGACGTTCTTTTGCAGTAACCGCATAAATCCTTTAGTGATCTCGGCGTAGTTGCAGATGAAACGGCGAAGAAAGTTTGCTTTGCCTTGAAAACTTTGGAGTTGGGTTAAATTAGTAGGTGGGGGTAAGGCTAGGATAGCCTTGATTTTTAAGGGATCCACCCTGATCCCGTCTTTGGAGACAATGAAACCGAGGAGTCGACCGGATTCGACAGCGAAAATGCATTTGTGTGGGTTCAGACGAATACGATAGAATCGGCATCGAATAAAAATTGCCCGCAAGTGATCGATGTGATCTGATCGATTGGATGAATGGGCGGGTAAATCGTCGAGGTAAGGTTCTGTGATATGCTTGATGTCGTGGAAATCATACGACATGGCTCGCTGGAAAGTAGCACCAGCATTTTTAAGGCCAAAAGGTAGCTTTCGATAGGCGAAAGTACCCCAAGGGCAGATGAAGGCTGTCTTGTGTTGATCTGTAGGCAAGATTTCAATCTGGTTATATCCAGAAAATCCATCCATGAAAGAGAAGATTACGTTATGCGCATTTATCAATGATTTGATCGATGAAGGGCGTAGGGTAGTTGTCCTTAGGACAAGCTTTGTTGAGATCTCGATAGTCAACGCAAACACGGATGGTCCCTTGTTTCTTAGCAACCGGAACAAGGTTGGAGACCCATTCGGTTAAAGGGACAAGATAGATGAAGCCAGATTTTAGAAGTTTTTCAACTTCTGCCTTTATAGCTGGGATTTTCTTGGGATGAACCGGGCAGAGCTTTTGTCGAACCAGTTTCGCGTTAGGGTAGGTTTTAATTTCATGTACGACAATTGAAGGGTCGATCCCAGGCATTTCCTCGTAGCTCCATGCGAAGACATCGCGGAATTCTTTAAACAAAGCGGTGTAAGAGACCACTTCGTCGGGTGTGCAATCAGCACCTAGGTTAATGTTTTCCATGACACCTTCTTTGATTGAAATGTCAATCGTGATCGTAGTAGAGATGTTACCCATGTTCCCCTCAAAGAGGGTATCTTGTGTGAGGATAGGAGATTGCGGAGCATCGGTAACATCGGGAGGGAAGACAGAGCGTATGTCTTGGTGAATTCCTTCCAGAGGTGGAAGAAAAGAGGATCGATGGTGGTTGTCATCCCAGGGCAGATCGCCAATGCTCAGCATTTCCATAATAGATTCATCCGAAGGAAAAATTTGGGAAATGTAATTGACGACAGACGATAGGGAATCCAACCATGAGGGCACCGAGTAAGCATCGGGTGCCAATGAATGTGAAGTGTTCGAAGAGGGAGAGGCAGATTGAATAGCTATGGATGCGGCCTCGGCTGGGCTCAGTGGCATAGTGTCACTGAGCACATCGAATTCCAAAGGACTAGGCACAATCCAAGGATCAGATGATTCCAAGGATTGATAAGGCATAATCGAAATCATATTGACGGCGGCAATATGATGTGCAGTAGGTGGAAGTGGTGTAGGGAAGGTACCCATGAGGCTAGAATCTTTCAATAAGCCAACACCAATGCTTTCATATGTAACCGGGTGGTCTCCCAAAAAGGGAATGTTGTTGGTAGCGGGGATGCGAGCGTCGGGTGTGCAGAAATCAAGCTGATCGATGGTAACAATTTTGCCTTGATGGGGGAATTGTACACATCGAAACACCGATGAGGCAACGACATTCATAGCGTAGAACCAACTTCTTCCAAGTAGTAGGTTGTAATCGAGGGGAGCATCGACCACCTCGACGTCAACGGTAACAGTCTTGCCGCCCAACTGAACGGCTAAGGATTGTAATAATCCGTGAGGATGAAAACCTCGTCCGTCGAAGGCGCGTAACATGGTAGCGGATTTGTTAAGGGCAAGTGATTTCAAGCCTTTCCAACAGGCTAGAGACATAACACAGGTGGAGTCTCCCTCATCCAGGATAGTCCGATGGATTTGTTGATTGTGAACAACAACATCGATTTGGAAAGCTAACTGGTGGGAGAGTCGCGGTTGATGATCATCCAGATTAAACGTGAGGTTGTTTGATGACTCAGGATCAAAAGCGTCGATAGCGGCTAAGAGTGTTCTACGTTGGCTAGGGCAGTGTTGTAGAACTTCCAAGGCGTACATGGCACACGGGGCTTGGGCCAAATCTTCTACAATGTTGTAGTTTTGGGCAGCCCGTGAATTAGGATTGAAGGTAGATTTCCGGATGGTGCTCTTAGGAGGGTGTAAGATGGATTCAAACGAAGGTTTCTCAATCTGGAGTGACCCAGATGGAGGGCTAACAGATGGAGGATTAACAGAGGATGGTAATGGGTCTAGTGAAGAACCGTTAGCAGGCTTTGATTTATCAGGTTTAACTGGTGTGTCATATGTCACAGAGCGAGTGGTTAGATTAACTCCATTAAACATGTAAATGTGGGCACTTGTCGAGGCCTCATCATGGGATTGATTGGAACTGCCCCCTGGCGTGGGGGTTTGTGCAACCAAAGATTGTTGCTGCGGAAAAGGTTGAGTGAGCACAGTGGGTTGTGAATTTCCCTTGAAAAGTTTGGCCACTTCATCGCGATGTGGACAGTCTCGAGTGTAGTGATCATCACCACAAATGAGACATGGGAATTTCGGTTTTCGTCGTGGTTGTTTTCCAGCAGCAGGGGTTTGCGGTTGGGTTTTGGGTTGTTCGTTGTTATTGTTTTTCTTTGGTTTGTTTCTCGCTTTCTTCTTGCCCCCAAGTTGTTGTGACGGGGTTGATTGGACCGCATTCACATCAGAGACCTGAGTTTGAGGGGGGGTAGAAGAGGGTGCAGTCGAGCTGGGAGCAGCCGTCGAAGCGGGCCGCTGAATCGTTCCAGTAGACTGGGTAGTAGATTGGGTTTTGACGGAACCAATAACTCCATCCGCATGCGAAGCAGTCGATGGTTTGGATGGATCGTTAGTGGCATGGGTAGCGTTCGGTATCAACTCGTATAGAGTACCGGATTGTGAATAGACTAAGTCTAAGTACTGAGCTCGGGCAATGGCTTCTTCCTCGATGACTACACCACCCATGGCAATGTCACGAGCAATCTGGGGTAACAACGATTTAGTGAACCATTCTGCTAACAATTGGTCGAGAATGACCACTTTGATTAGCCTTCGTCGTCGTCTCCATTCATGAATATGGTCGGAGATGTGTATGGAAGTCATATGACGAAGGGAGGCTAATAGTTCAGTACCCGTCTCGTATCGAATGGGTAGTTCGAAGTGTGTGAGGAAGGACATGGCGAGGGAGTTGAAATCGTGAAAAGATGCGCGTGGTAATTCAATATACCATTTTGTTGCGGAACCCGTAAGTGTTCGTTGGAAAAGACGCAACTGAATCGAATCGTCCATGAGGGAGTTGGATGAACACCACAAATGGAAAGTCATCACGTGGTTGTTCGGGTCTTCTCCAAACTTTCCGTCGAATTTTGGGATATCAGAAGGAAGTTTAGCTGGAATAGCTGGCCAAACCAGAGAATGATAGATAGGATCATTCGTTAACCGAGACAAGTCTGGAAGGTCCAGGGTAGCTAGAAAGGGTAGTTGTCGGTTAACCTGTGGGTAATGTTGGTGTGGCAGAGGGACACCAGTGGGGCCCATTACCGGGTTATGTGGGTAATTATAACTAGTGGGCCCTCTCATGTGAGGTTGGTTTTGACCAAGGTACACAGGATTTGAGGTGTTTTGAGACGCATGTGTGAGCGGAGGATAACATGATGGTTTTTGTGGGTTATAGGGTGGGTTTGGCATTTGTCCAAAAGGAGGTTGTTGCGGAGTCTGAGCATTTTGTCCTGCCAAGAAATGTGGGTTTCCTTGAAAAAGGACGTTCCACGGATTAGGTGGGGCGGACACATTTTGTTCGAGTGGTTGATGGTAGTCTCCAGCTTGAGGCGGCCCCCCAGCATGAGGGTGCCCCCCGAATGGAATTTTTCCTCCGATGGGAGGATGCCACCCAGCTGGAGGTAGAGTTCGCGAGATTTGAGAACCAAACGTAAATGACTGATTGGTACCGCCGAGTGGATTAGGACCACCAAGACCGGTCCCTCTGGGTTGTTGGATAGGTATGGAACTTCCCGGTATAATTTGGGTAGTAGTTTGGGCACTGGTGGCAGCGGAAGCATTCAGTGCCCTGAATCCAAAAGGGAGTGTAGGTCTTGGTGTTACAGGTGTGCCAATCGGAGCTTGATTAACCACCGCGTTACCGGCGGTGATAGTCGGAATGTGCGGGACCATTGTAGAATGGGCCGTCTAGAGGGGAATAGTAGACCTTGGGCCAACGGATGGTATGTTCGGACCAACGGGTGGTGTGGCTGTAAAAGTGGTGGTACCGGTAAAGTGATTTGGAGGTACAGTGTAGGAAAAAGGTACGTCGGCACCTTCTCCAGTTTCGTAGAGATCTCGCACCAAGCATGGTGGACTTCGAACGATGTCTACAGTCCAAAAAGGGTCATCGGCTAAAGGGTTTTGAGAAGACCCAGCCGGAATGTCAGAAGGATTGACGACAACAAATTCTCTAGCAGAATTCAGGTGGAGGATACGTCGTTCATATCCCTCCAGAATACGATAAGCTTTCGGAGATTCTGACACAATTCGAAAATTCTCCAAAGGAGTGGGAACTTCTTCCTGGGGCGTTGTAGTATTTTGAACCTCGCTCTGTTGAGGAGATTCCTCCGTGGAATGAGGGGGTAAAGGGGTGTTTCCTTCCATATTTTCTGGAGGAAGTCCCTGTAGACTCCGCGAGCGGCGAGGAGGGTCGATGTTGGCGAAAAAGAGTAGGCGAAAGAAATCTATGGCCAACTAACGAAAAGAAACAGCACACGCTAAAAAATCTAAGAATCACAACCAAGCAAACATGACCTTCTTTTGATGACTGTACTAGTTGGTGATGAAATCCAACGTCGTGTGATCAAGTTCAGAAGGGGCGGAGATAGGGTGGAACAGTTACAATGGCGACCTTCTTAACGGACTTACGCCTTGGTGCAAGCTTCCACGCAGTAATTGTGGATTTACCCTCCAAGGAGCCCGAGTGAGTTTGACCAATGTCTGCTCCAGGTACAGTGAGGCTTCCCGTCACCGTCACCTTGTGTAAGACCCTAAAGATTATGGCCACTAAGGTTACCAATTCGCAGTCAGCCCCTGGGCGGGAACATTCGACAGTCCGATCTGAACGTACAGGCAGGGTATCGAGCCTGAAATCAACTACAAGGCTTCCACGCAGTAATTGTGGATTTACCTCGAAGTGATCCCCATAATACGATCTGACCACCACAATCAGTTAAACCATGGAGGGTTAGTCCCCGTAGCTCACCCGAATGCGACCTCATGCGTAACCCCTGTGTGAGAGGGGGATCTCAGGCAGACTTATACGATAATTGGATTTAGCTCTCCCAAACTCAGGATGCTAATGTTTGTTTTGAAAACTTTGGAGAGTTATGATCACAACCTAATCCAAAGTACTAAGCCTAGTCTACTTTTGGTGGAGGATCCTAGAAAAGAAAAATTTCTAAATAATTTTTAATTAGCGTTGATTTTATGGCTGTTCTTTACGCAAAAGGGGTGCATGGAAGTGAAACAAATGGAATTATGAATCAGTCCCAAAGATGCATCAAATATGATAAGCATTCATTTCTTTTCGATGAACATCTATCTAAGGGAAAGAGAGAGTCATTTTCACTAACCAACACGAACAAGGAGTGTCCTCAAACAATTCCTTTTTTTTTTCTCAATCAAATCCTGATGTGACGATAAAACTTTTTAGATACCTTCTAACATGCACAATCAATCATGAAGATGCATTTCTATTGTTTGCATATAAATAGTGATCAATTCAACAGAATGCTTGTCTTTCTAATTATCTTTTGTATGGATGAAAATCACACTAGCACAAGCAAAAGTCGTACAAACAATACACCCTTTCGTTGCAATCAAAATGAAGAGCGAAAGAAAAGAAACAATCAAAGAGAAAACAAAATTCACACCCAAAAGAAAGAGTTGAAGAACAATGATCTTGACTAAAATCAAGATGAAGAGGTCTGTAGGCCTTTGATGACCCTCACTAGGGTTTTTGTTCAGTTGATGAAGAGAGAGAAACAATGCATAGGTTTCAAACTTCACTCAACAGAAAAACCCAATAACAATAGTGAAGAAGGCTACAAAATCCAAACAGTAAGATGTTTGTTCTTCAAGAAAAAGACAGATGCCAAGGCTGAAAGAGAAGGAGCATTGACTCACAAGGTTACTCAACAGGAGAGACACAGTGAAAAACCCTGAAAAAGGCAATTCTGGAAGATTTTATTGGCCAAAAAGGGGCTGGCGCTCTGTTGCCAAAGGCAAGGAGAGTTATAGCGCTCTGTGTAAGGCTATAGGGGAGCACTGGTGCTCTGTTAACATAAGGACAGGGGCGCCAGGTTCAAAAACTCCCGAAAATGTCAAAAAATTCCAAAAATTGCAATCTAAACTCGACAACTATGCTGAGTATGATGGGATAGGGAGCCAATCAGCTCATGAAACCAATCAAAAGAGGAGTGAACTAGGTCTGAAACAATCAAGGGGTAGAACAAGGTCAATGAGGAGAAATCAAAACGAGAAGTTTCGATTTGAGGCTATCTCCCCAGTGGAGTCGTTAGTTTCTGTTGTAGGAAAATCTCCCTGCGGACAGGTAGATTGCCTCAAAGAGCTTGACCCTAAATCTAATACAGAAAATGCTTAACGTGGACACTGACTTCCTTTCAAATCTATCCAAACTAACATATGAGAAGGGAGGGTAACAAAAGTACCTCTTTATCGACGTTTGTCCCTGCACGCTCCGAGTTGCGCTCTGATCCTTTGCTCCTCGCTGGATCCTGTGGACAAAACAAGATACGACCACTTCCTACTCTATTGATATTAGCTTGAAAACAGATCTATCTATCAACGATAAGTTCATGTAACATCAGACACAAACTAGAAAGAAACAGGCCAAGCGTGTCATATTAATGAGAATAACGACAGCAGTACTTACAATCGTAGATGCGAATGCGACAGCTACGTCAAGTCCTCTTTGTCTAACCCTTGCCTGAAACATCCACAACCTGGATAGCAGCAGCTTCACTGATCACTCTCCTTTGGCTGACTATGTGTTTCCTATGGGATCATAGGTTTCATGCTTATCAATTCTTCCCCCCTTCCACCATCTTGGAGCCTGCTTATATAGGTTAAGAGGAGTTTAACCTCTTGAGTTATCTTTAGAACAAGTTAGGGAACCTTCTCCTCAGATCAGGGATCTCTTGATGAAACCAAGAATTCGAATACAACTGCCTCCTAATCTTGAAAGATCCTCCCCTTATTCTCCTCAACGGGCCAACTACTGCCTCAGATTAGGTAGCGCTCCCTTAGAAGGGGCATCAGAGCGTTGTAGTGCTCCCTAAGAAGCTTGAGGGGAGCGCCAGCGCCTTCAAGTTGAGTAGCGCTCCTTCAGAGGGGGCAGGGGAGCGTTATAACGCTCCCTGATGCCTTGTAGGGGAGCGCCAGTGCTCCTAAGGCTGATATAGGGGAGCGCTCCCTCTCAAAACCTTTGTTTTAGGGCTCTCTTCAGGTGTTAAGATTTCCTTGTCTTCAATTAACCAATTCTTCTTCTTCCAACCAAGTACATGAGATGTTTTAAGTGTCTCCTTAGTGTCGTCGGCATGACAGTATGCTCGAACATCGTTTGCGACACTTGTGACCAACTTGCGACACTTGTGAAAGTTGTAAGGAAGACATGACATTTACGACAATTGAGAGGAACATGCGACACTTATCCATTTGAGTAATTTTGACGTGTAACACAAGGTTCCCATACCTTAGCCATATGGGTCCTCCGAAAATCCTCGTGCATTATATGCTTAACTCTTGGTTGGGAATTTTTCAAGGTCATGGGCATGATCCCTTAGTCACGTAGATGAAAAGTATGAAGGATACGACCCTTGGATGAATCCTACAAGCGTTATACCTCATGAGCTTAACAAACCCCTTTCCCTGGAATTTCAAATGACTAGAAGGGTAAATATGCACATATGAATATTGGGCCCATGTTTAGAAAAATCACAGCTCCTTTCCTTTGATTCAAGCCACTACAGGAGGGTCTAGTACTTACGTATACAAATCGTATTCGACCATATGGGTCTTTAATTTCTTAAATACACCATCAATCAAAAGATAAAGGAACATGATCTAACCATCAAGCAAACACACACATCCCTAAAACATTCATAGGATATCCAACTTTGTTGTATTATCACAGCTCAGTTCTATAGGGTATGATAGTACTTATCTATTAAAAAATGCAACCAACTAACTGACTGTGGGTGTGCGCCTTTCCACCCAACCGTTGGCTCAAAGGCATTCAATATTAGCGCTCTGACCACCCCCGTGCTAAGCCATGATATCACCAGGAAAATTTCTGCCATTTCTCAGAGATCCTCTCTTTGCCATATCAAACCTATGAGGTTTATCAGATTCTTCCTCAGCATCAAGCTCGAGACCTTCCCCTTTTCTTCTGCATATCTTGGTCGTGCGTTCCCCTCTGTGCATGCACTCTTGTCTGGTGTCTCTCTTGCTCTCTACAGAGCCTCTTATGCATGCCTCTACCTCCTTTCCCAGGATGGTTCTCTACTTATCATGTTCCTTCCGTCAGAAGGAAACTCGGGTCAGCCTGGGTTTGTAGAACTGTGTGGTACTTCGGGCTAACAACCTCATGTCTCCTCAGCCAGACCATGCTTCCATTCATGGGGGTGGTTGATTATTCAACCACCAGTCCTTCCTTCATTAACTGATTCCTCTCCTTGGGATCTGGAGGGGGTTTATTATTCCCAATAAGGGGAAATTTGGGGTCATTTGACATAATGAACCCTCTCTTATAGTTTTCTCGTTCTTTCTTCTAGTGATATCATGGCCAGTACTTCAAGGCTTCACCCCAACAAGCAGTCGTTGGCAATCTAAACAAAATACATTTACATTGTTCACATGCCATGGCATGGTAATCCTAATTAATGATTAATTACAAGCTGAGGGAAATAGGGTTATTACAATCCCCTCCCCCTTAAAAAGGAACATCATCCTCGGTGTTCTTTCTCAGTAACACCTGTCATGCCTTTCTCATTTAGGTGCTTCATAAGTCTTGACCCTCTTTCTTGGTCAGGTCCTTTTCAGTCTCTTGGCCTTCTTCACCTGTCTTCACTAGTTCTTGGACATCAAGCACATTAATCACAATTTTCATGCGAAAACATATTTCTGTTTTATAAAATTCAAGAAAATTTCATAACTTAGCACAATACTCATATGTGCAGTTCATGGATTTGTATCCACATGGATGTCTTGTTTTCTTGGCTCACTGTTTTTATGGACATACCCATTTGTGCATGATCCCAATCAATATTGCAGGAGAATTGTCAAAGTCCCTTCTTCCTTGCGGTCACTCACCCTCTAGGCCCAGGCTCAGGCAGCCCCTTCTCTGTTATACAGTTCCTCGGGTGATCCATCTTGCCTTTCCAAGGCTTTCTCGCACAAGAATAAATTCATAGAATTAATTGAGCCTTACATTCGAGGCATCCCTCTGGATTGTGTTACCACAATACAACATGTTCTAGGGAAATCATGGATTACCTAAGGGTTATCATGTCTCAACAGTAGCCTCTTTCATGCTTTCCAGCTTGACCGCCTTCATCTATCCTCTCTAGACAGGTCTTTTTGTCTTACGTGTATTACAAGTACACATAAATTATAAGATATCATCATCAATTTCAAATTCAGAATTTTTATTACAAATCTGTCACCCACAGATTTTTCTAAATTCCATATTTAATTTTAGATCTATTCCGCACATGAAACAGATTCAAGAGAATGGGACTCTCCTTCCCATAGCAGATTGGCTCAGCATGCAATTGGTCTTCATTATGGGATTTCATCACGGCCATATCTAAGGCCCTTTTCTTCCTGCAATTCCTTCCTTATACAACCAAACAAACTGTCAGTTTCTCATCCCCTTCTTTATTCCTTCATAATTCATATTGATGTTACCACTTCTACATGGAAACATCAAACAAGGGTCACCCTTTTTCTTTTTTTCTTTCTACTGCAAAAACCTTCCATAATTCAGAATTTAGATGGGTAGTTATTGTGCCACTCAAGGCAGTGAGATAACCACTTTTAGTCTCTTCTTCATGCCTCAATTCACTCTTGGTCAACCAATCTTTACAAGGGAATCTCTTCCTAAACTCCCTCTTATAGTTATCTGAGTATACCAAGCCATATCCATATGGCTACCATCCACCTCTGGATGTCAATATGACCCACTAGTCATCCAAAGGTGTTTGACACCTCCTTAATCAGACCTTACATCAGTCTCTCATAAATCCTTACAGTCCTATCGTATTAAGGAAATAGGCCACAACATTATCAACTTTCATTCTTGTTGTTAATCCATGTTTTCATAAGGTCATCCTCATCAAAAGGGTCCATTAGTAGACCGTACCTTACAACCCACCACAGGCTATAACATGCCTAATTTGCATGATCACTATTTTTCCATATGCATTCTTATGCATAGACATGCCCTTAAGTTAACATGGATATACACTCCATTAGCATAACCATGTGCTTTTGAACTTGCTCTTGTCGATTCACTTCTACCTTCATGAAGGTTGCTCTCAATCTATAGGGTTCCTTTTTACTTGCTTACTGGATTATTCCAGCAACAATTTTAGGTTAGTAAATTGACCTTATCATTTCCATTAATCCTTTGATCGTGAGTAGTCATACACATATATTGGGTTTAATCCTTTATTAAAACATTGATTATTACTGCTATAGATCCTTTCAATCCATTCACATCTGAGTCTTTCTATTTGTGCCCCTCAGTATAATCCTACTCCTGTAGGATTGGTTATCACTTCCCAAGAAATGATAGTCTTCTTCTGCCACTGTCTAGTATGACTCAATCTTGTTGGGTAAAATCCCAATCGAATTTTAATCTGCATCCTTCTACTCAAGGAACTTATTCAAAAAATTATGTTCGGCGGTAATATTCTCAACAGGCTCATCTTAGCCTTACAACACGTACAATTGGACAGTGAAGTCAACTTCTTTGTTTGGAAACATTAGCAACATAAAGTGTAAATTTCTAAAACATCTATCAATAGTAGAAGGTTTCATTCCTCGCTTCAGTAGAGGTTTACTAAGCCTCTTAGGAATGGGTAAAATAAGATGTTACCCCTTAAAGTCCTCCAATAATATTTCTTCTTACGACTCGTGCATGAGCCCAAGCAAACCAAGTGTTGTTGCCATGCTCTGATACCAATTTGTAACACACCTAACCCATAAATAATCCTTTAAGGGATGGGGCATAAAATTTTGTTTTCCCTAAACCATGTCACATCCTCTTTCTGGGATCTCCATCACGTTTTTCTCGTCAAGAACTTTCCAACCACTGTCTCCATGCTCCAATCTGAGCTCAGAATCAAGAGATAGGCCCTTCCAAAGTTCTTCAGGTGTTAATAGTCAAGGGCCATGTGGCATCCACGTGGGTCCATCTCGTACATATTATCAAGAATTCCCTGAATTCTCGAAGCTCCCAGTGCTCTTTTATCCATGCTAGAGATCCATCCACCATTAATTCCAACAGTAGATCTTCCTCCTCATTAAGGCATACGCTTAAGGGTAGTTCGACGTTCGGTTCTTTGACATTGAGCACCCCTTTTTGTCTACGCACGAAACCTCCCAGAGTCTCGAACTCCCGAAGTCCCGTAAGCTTGCCACGTGGCTTCGGCCTTCAGGCCATTTAGTCTCTCTACAATACTACACCCTAACTCGTCTAGAGATCCTATCTCTCAAACTTCTAAAACGCTGCCACGCAGATCCATCCCTTCTAGCTTATCCTTGACACCATGCTCCAAACCTCCGGAGTCCCGAAGTCCCAGACTCACAGAGTCCCATAGTCCCGGACTCCTAGAGTCTCGGTCACATTACCAACCACTTTGGCTGGGCGGGCACATATCAAAGGCTGACACATAGCAAGGGCCAGGGGTGACACAAGTCACACTCTTATAGGCATCAGGGGTCTTCAAAACATCCATATCCCGGTAACACATGGCACCTTAGTTGCAGGTTCACGTCACCCTGGATGACGTCAGTGAGACACATCAACCCTAGACAAACAATCTCCTAACATCCTTCATATCTCACGGTCAAGATCTATCCACGTAGATCCATAGATCCATTGCTCCCTGGATTCACAACTCCATGCTTTGGAGCTTATCAACTCACTACATCTCGAATTCCCTGGAGTACCAAGTCTCTGAACTATAAGATCTAGCGCCATGTGTCCTTTACATGTCAACAGTTGAGATTTACTTCATTGTTCGCAACTTTGGGAGTCTTCACACTTTGAAGACTATCGGTCAAGTTCCTTCAGAGTGCCAAGTCTCTGGACTATCAGATCTCCTGCCACGTAGCCTCTCTTCCAACGGCTCTGGTCCAACGGACTACATTTGACAGGGGATAAGAGGGGGCCACGTGTCACTCCACGATGTGTTCTAGTTGGTTGGACAGTTAAGAGGGGTTATCAATGAAGTCCTTAGATCGATGGTTGAGAGGGATCCCGAGGGATCCAAGGATTGACAGTTCACGTCACTTTGTAAATTCAGCCTTTGGGAGTTTTGGCGATTGCAAAGTTTTAACTTCCGAGAATAGGTCAAAATCGAATTGACCATGGAGTAGATACAATGGTCACGAGTGGTCCCAAAGCTCCTTTAGATCGATGGCTCCCGTTAATTTATGACTTTGGCATTCAGGGGTTTTGGCACTACAACAACTCTATTCTCCCGAAGTGGGACTTCGTCGAAGTACCATACGCGAAATCCTCCACTAGTGGATCGGACGGTCAAGAAGGGTTCCCAACAGACTCCCTATATCAACAACTCACAACATTTCGCAACTCCATCATTCGGGGGTTTTGGAAGTTGTGAAGTTGTGACATCCCGTAGTTCTGAATTCCCCGAAGCTTCGAAGCTCCGAAGCTAAAAGAACTTAGCACCATTCGTACAAGCACAAGGTTCCCAGACCTTAGCCATATGGGTCCTCCGAAAATCCTCGTGGACTATACGCTTAACTCTTAGATGGGAATTTGTTAAGGCTGTGGGCACAAGCCATTGGTCACATAGGTGAAAGGTCTGAAGGATACAACCCTCAGTTGCATCCTACAAGCGTTATACCTTATGAACTTAACATACCCCTTTCTTTGTAGTTCCAAATGACTCGAAGGGTAAATATGCACATGAATATTGGGACTATGGTTAGAAAAATCACAGCTCCTTTCCTTTGTTTCGAGCCAATACAGGAGGGTCTAGTACTTACGTATACAAATCGTATTCAACCATATGGGTCCTTAATTGGTTAAATACACCATAAAAAAAAAAAAGATAAAGGAACACAATCTAACCATCGAGCAAACACACACATCCCTAAAACATTCACAGAATATCCAACTTTGTTTTATTACCATAGTTCAGTTATGTAGGGTATGAGAGTACTTATCTATTATAAAATGCAACCAGCTAACTCACTGTGGGTGTGCGCCTTTCCACCCAACCATAGGCTCGGAGGCATTCAATCTTAGTGCTCTGGCCACCCTCATGATAAGCCATGATATCAGCAGAGAAATTTATGTCGTTTCTCAAAGATCCTCTCTTTGTCACAACAGACCTGCGAGGTTTATCATGTGCTTCCTCAGCATCAAGCTCACAACATTCCTCTTTTCTTCTGCATATCTCAGTCGCGCGTTCCCCTATGTGCATGTGCTCTTATCTAGTGTCTCTCTTTCTCTTTGCAGAGTCTCCTGCGCATGCCTCTCCTTGAATTGTCTGTGCGTGTATACTTTTCTACCTCCTTTCCCATGATGGTTCTTAACTTATCATGTTCCTTCCACCACAAGGAAACTCGGTTCAGCCTAGGTTTGCAGGACTCTATGGAACTTCGGGCAGACAACCTCTTGTCTCCTCAGCCAGACCATGCTTCCATTCATGGGGTGGTTGATTATTCAACCACCAGTCCTTCCTTCATTAACTGATTCCTCTCCTTTGGATCCAGAGGGGGTTTATTATTCCCAATAAGGAGACATTTGGGGTCATTTGACATAATGAACCCTCTCTTATAGTTTTCTGATTCTTTCCCCTAGTGATATCATGACCAGTACTTCAAGGCTTCACCCCCGCAGTCAGTCGTTGACAATCTAAACAAAATACATTTACATTGTTCACATGCCATAGCATGGTAATCCTAATTAATGATTAATTACAAGCTGGGGGAAACGAGGGAATTACATCTATGTGCATAACAATGTATCCTTTGATAAGTATTGTTTTACCTTTTAGACAAAATAAAAAATAAAAAAACATGTATCTTAACCAAAGTATAATTCAAACATAAATGAACACTTTGTTTCCATTCAAAAGGAATAATAAAATTTAAGAACAAGTCTTCTTAATACTCACAATATATTGAAGAAATATGTAACTTTAAAAGGTACCTTTGTATTTGTGATAGTAGTTGTTGTACTAAATTATCACATTCATGGTAGTAGACACATTCAAGAAGAATTTAGGAATATGGAAATAACATACACAAGTCACATGAGTTGAAACATAAAAGTTCGAGTCTCCAAATTTTGCAGAATTTTATTAAAGATGTTGCAGGTCCCAAAACAATCTCCTTTACAATGAGTTTTCATTCACATTTATACAAGTTAGATCAAAATCAAAATGGTTATTTGATCCCTTTTCTTAGGCTATTCAAATACAACACAATCTTTTACTCCTAGAAAATAGGATAGTTGGAGGAGACAAATCCTAATTTTCTTCAACTACATTTGATGAGGCATCCTACCAACAGTTGGAGAAGAAGATTCCAAGTTTCATCTGAGGGATAACTAAATGACTTCATCTACCTGAATGCGATATCCAACTTTGTATATTTTTCATATGTGGGATGATTTGTAAATAAACTTTTGATTTGCCAAAGAAGGTAGAAATCATCTATCAATATGTCTACAATAATCTACCCTCTCAAAGTATCAACCATTCTTTGAAATTTATCTTCTTTTCCTCTGACAACAAACAAGTTTTTTCTATAATTTTCATAAGATAGCATTTTCCCGTTTTTATCCCAATCTGAAGGAAATCCCATTTTAACTAAATTCTCCAATTTGTTTGTGAAAGATTCAACATTTATTTTCACCATAATGCATTTATTTTGAGCTTGTTGCATCGGTTTCCTTTTTGTAAAGACATTTTATGTTTCCATAACCATTGCAGTTTTGTCTCTGGCACCTTTTCTTGCTAATATTTCACTAGAAGTAGAATTTAGGAACTTAATGATTTGAGTAGCAACCTCAGGTCTAGTTCCCAATTCATGGGATGATTTCTCGATGATGTCATCGGCTTCATCCATTCACAACATTTCATCATTTGTTATCTTGAAATAATTCCAAAGCTTTCCAACTTCACTGATAATTTCATCCCAAATTGTATGTTTGGCTCCTATTAGATAAAGTTTTCATGTCAATTTGTCCTTCATTTTCTCTATATCTATTAGCAATTTAGCTTTCAATTTTTTATATTCTTCAATAATTTTGTCTTTGTCCTTGATTTCTTCATTTTTGTGTTGCAACGATTTTCTTCAGTTTATCAATTTCAGCTCCCTTCATATTTAAATATGTCAATGCATTTGACAATCTTGTTGTTGGATCAGATGATTCTGTTGATTGTAACAAATGAGATCCTCCCTTCAGATTTTCAATCTATTTGGCATATAAATCAATTTTTTCTTCCATATGAATCATTTTCTTCAAAATTTGTTCTTTTTATGCTTGAACTTCCTGTAGTCTGGAGTTTGTACATGATCAATTCCTGGGATGTTAAGCCTTTTCTTCAATGCTTGGATCTCTATGTCCTTGGTTTTTATTAATGCATGAACATATTCTTCATCTCTTGGGTTTTCTCCTAGGTCCATTGCCCATTGTTCCAACTCTTCGACTCTTATTTGTCTCATTCTAGTGGCTAACTTTTTGTATTTTAGTTGGGTCCCGAGCTTCTCATTTATGACTTGAATCTTCTTGATCCAAGATTGGATATCATAGCATCCATGTTTATCATTTCTGCAGTTTTTCTATGCAATTCGAATTTATCGAATTTATCCTTGGAAATGATAGGTCTCTTGGAAGAGATGTAGTTTGAGGTGCACCAGGCCACAAACTCAGGAAAATTGTAAACTCGAGGCACCAAACAATTCGCTAAATCGGATTCCCAGGTGTGGTAGTGATCAACTAGTTCCCTAAAGTTATGGTTCACATGCTAGTGTAACTCAAAGGGGCCAAACGATAGGACATGATAAAAAAATATCATTGTCTTTGTCGACCATATCTTCTTCTACAATATTTGTGTTTTCCTTGACTTTAGCTGACCGAGAAGGATCCATTTTAGAAAATTAAAATTGGAAGAGTGAATGGGTTTTGGATTACTAGCGGAAAAGATTGATCTAAAAAGGACTTAGGCCAGAAATCCAACGGCATATGGTGCTGGAACAGTTTTACCAGGCGCTCGAACTCTTTGCAAATTTCAAATAAACCAAACAATTTATCTTTACCCTTTTTTTAAATTGAAAGTGGATACATGTCATTTTATGATTGGCGACAAGTTAATTAAAATAAATAAATTTAAATTTTTAGCTTTTTGCCAACTAACGTCACGCGGGACATGCGTCGGTCCCATGTCAATTGCGGAGGGGTCGAACGTAGTTAAGTTAACTACAGGCTGGGGGGATCACAATCCACATGCAAGTGAGACATCAATGAGTTCTTAACCAAGGTAGAGTTTACATCAATCTACGATTAAAGTTTTTTTTTAAATAAACTTTAATAATATTATTATTTCAACCTATTAATCCTAAATAAAACACACGATTATTATTAAAATAGAACAATTCTAATAAAGATTTAAATTTCATTCCAATTTTATTCGTCTAGACATATAGAGAAACTAGAAATAAAAAAATAAAAATAAAACTTAAAATTTTATTTTTGTAAAAATCAAAATTTGGGCTATGTTACAACACCTTGCACCCCCATGGATCAACCACAAACATATATATGTTTGAATGGGGAAGATCTAGTTCATTTGCGATGATAGGTGATCATGTACCCTACCGATGACACCAACCGCTATGAATGATGTTTTACTGTGAATCTAGGATGGCGGGGAAGATCACAACCATTCGCGGGGCTACACCATTTCTAAGGAACGTGCATTTTTTCATTGTTTTTTTGACCCAAAAGTATCCCTTGATCTATCCTTCATGTGCATATTTATCCCCTCTTTACACATATCATGTTGAAATAATTTTTCTTGCCAATTCCTACAAATATTTCATAAGTATTTGGGGAAATGACACCATGAGTGGGGACTAAAAATTATTGTGCCGCATGGTGGGGTTTCCTCCAAGGATTTTGTAAATAATTATGAGTAGGGAGAAACTTAGTTGACCTGCCATAGGAATGAAAAATGAGGATTGGTGGAGTCCGGTAGGATTTTCTCAAGGAATCTTTTTGGAGATGCAAAACAAGAGCTTTGAGGCGAAAGTAATGTGTATATCCTATGACAAAAAGTAAACCAAGGGTCAACCTGAGGAATCTGTGCAAGGATTTGAAAGTTAATTTTTTTGGGGGGTGGTTGTACCAAGGGGACAATATACTCCTCCTAGGAAAGGAAAACTAGTCTATGTTGACAAGTTTACTAGGGATGCCATCCAAATGTGGGGAGTCATCCCTTGAATTCCCACAAGAAGTTTTCCCAGGAGAAGAGATAACAAGGAGTTAAGAATCGCATGGGAAAAGAAGAATATCTAAAGTAAGTGAATATAATGATGCTCATGTGTTCAAAAGGTGAACCCCTTGTAATAGTAAATGATAACCTAAGCGCTAATTATTTGTTCTCTAAGATTGCATCAAAAAATTGTTTTATTATTTTCCATGTTGCTTTCATAATTTAAAAATGTTATAAATTTTAATCCTTGTCTTCTAACTAGTTTATTTTTATTTTAGCCATTGCTTTTTCTCTTTTTCTTTGACTTGGTTTATCTTAATCCGCGCTCACCTTTTCCTAGTTATTTTTAAGTTTCACATTGTCTCAATTATTTTGTATTCACATGTTTTCATTTCTTGAAAATGCATAATGGTTTTATCCAAAACTTTGGACTTGTAAGAACTCCACCATAATAGTGATCCAAAAGTAATATGGACTATTATGTAAAGCATGAAAAACTTGAATGCTTTAATTATCAAGGGTTATTATTTTGACCTTCAAATCCTTAATAAGTATGTGATTATGACTACGAAATAATCCTACTTGTAGTTATCATTCTATTGTCTTTTTCTCAAATCAAGTAAGGTTATCCCTGATGGGATGATGGTAATTGAAATACGCCTATCATGAAAAAAATACCAAATGTACATAGAAAACTTCCTAATGTTGGGTTTTTACAATATACAATATAAACAACTATGATTGTCACTATATAATTCTTATTTTTATTGTAATTAAACAACATTTAAATTTGAAATTTTATGGGTTATGTGAGAATATAACCCTCCCTATTGTGAACAAACATTAGATATGTGTGGTGTAGGGAGATACTTATTTTAGAAGAAACAAAATTCATTATTTCGAAATATGCACTTGAGTAAGGATCAAATAATCAAGTTGAATTTTATGCTTTGTGGTTGCTCATGAAATGTGTTGCAATTAGAGAAATTGTCAAATTATAGGTGCTAGGAGATTCGAAGTTGTTAATGCATTGGGAAAACAATAAGTGTCAGATTGATAATTTGACTCTTAATCCCATCATGAACAAGGTATCAAAGGTAACAAATAGTTTTCAAAAATAACTTACACACACACACA
>ML794087.1:363628-375765 GCA_009831015.1 Picea engelmannii | reverse complement strand
TGCTCAATAAATGTCTTGGTGAAGATGTCTACAGTCTATTTGATGGATGGACAATACTGCAAATTGATGATCTTATAATGTATTGGCTCTCTGTTGTAATTCATATGGATCTTGATGTGTTTGGTTCGTTGTCGCTGCATCGAGTCTCTGCAAAACTTGAGAGTACTTTGATTGTCACACCATATGATATTTGGACGATGAAACTGGATACCAACCTTGGTGGGGAAGTTCTAAAGCCAAAGTGCATGAATAGTGACGTTGACCACTCCTCTATACTCGACCTCTACTGACAATAAAGCATTGATTCACTGCTTTTTACTCGACCAACAAATGGGACCGAAACCGAAACTAAGCATTGATCTGAAAAGATCTTTTAATGATTGTGGTTGAGTTATTAATTGCAAGTGTTAATTAACCATTTATGAAGTTGAATGAAAGAGGAAGGATTTAATGAAGAAACATAGCAGCCATAAGACAATATACAGATCTGAACTGAAGCAATAAGAACAACAAACCATAACAAGAGAAGTGATAATGGAGTTCGACACAAAATTGCCTATGTCTCCGGGCCTTTGTCTTAGTGGTGGAGTCTTCTTTATTTATTCTTCAATGCTTGAAAAGTACAGCAAATGGATCTCATACTAGTCTCATTGTGTTCTACTCGACCTCATAAATCCAACACAACTAACGACACTGAAAAAGACTGAGTGTAGCTCCCAGAAATGGCCCGCAAGCGTTTGCTCCTCAACAGCTTCCCTGCATAAAAATGGCTTTGGCTTGACTTTGCTTCAGCATAACTCTGATATCACTATCCTCCATGGCCTCAAACAGGCCTGGTTTTTATAGATCTGAAGTTGGTTGTCCTCCCCCAACTTCCTCCCAAAATCTGGGCTCAAAAAGAGTCCAATATATGCCAATAATGGCCAAAATCCACTATTACAGGCATAAAATCAATTTAAAAATCCCAAAACTATGCAATAAAACCCACTCTGTAACAAAAATTCAATAATACACAAAGTAGCCCCCTAAATCAGGCGTGCGCCCTCAAATAGTGGTCACATGCATCTAAAATTGGCCAAGTGCCAGCCCAAAGGGCTGTGCACTGTCCCCTTATTTCTCGGTGCTCGGTCGCATAACAAGCCATATGGCCAAACACAGAGCTAAAAATGCACGCATATGGTTGGAGCCCCCCGCTCCTTAGCTGGTGGTCACATATTGTATAACACGCCTGCTGGTTGGGGCTTAGCCCCAACCCCCTTCCGCCACCATTCAACACAAAATGTACTTTAAATAATATATAGTCGGTCATATTAAACATGTACCACGTGTGGTGCGATGGCTAACCGACCTTTCCCAATATATTTGCACTACCAAAAGATCATGGGGTTGAATCCCATGAGCTCCTAAAATTTTATTCAACCATCAAATGATATGGTGCCATGTGGCAGCCCACACCTGGGCCACGTGGCACCATCTAATTTGTCGAGAAGGTGCCACTTGTCAGCTTCTGAGTGGAATTTCCCTATGCCCAGTCAAACTGTTGTTGTGTTGCCACATGTCTCAATGCTACGTCATCATGATGATGTCATGCTTACGTCAACATTGACTTTTTTTGCCTGTTGACTTTTTAGTTGTTTGGGAAAACGATCAATGTGCGATAACTTTCGCATACAACACCCATTTGAGAAAGTAAATATATGGACGGAATCAGCGCGACGAGCCGATCGTAATGGAATCAGTTTCATCTGATTTTGAGAACTTTCATTTTTTAGCCTTTTTTGGACCTGGGAAGCCTCCTGGATCCAATTCTGGATCACACCTCCTCACTAAGGACCTTTTGGTCCCCAAAAGCTTACTGACCAGTCAACAAGCCCGGGATAGGCCACCCGGCTTATCCTCTGTCTCTGAACTCTGTCCTGTGCACCTGTCTCATCAAGATCAACTGTAACACAATCATGACAACTAACAACATATTGTTAGCCATTTGAACCTTGTTACATCTTACTGAAGCCACTATCATCCATGTAGACAACATTAATAATGATAGTATCAATAATACGACTGCAAATGAGCGGATATACTTGTAATATTTGCACTACATGAGCTTATCTTGAAGCAACCTATGATTGATTTTCCATTCAACAATCATTTCATGTTCTTGCTTAAGATCGATTACTTCATTTGAAACAATTATTGGTTTGTTGCTTGCTTGCACTGCCTTCTTTAATTGTTCCATTGTTTGAAGTGTTTCATTTTCCTTAACATGATGAGCACGAACCACATAATCTTGACATGCTTTGGTTCATTGATAATGATTCTTTGTCCTGTAGAAGATTGCCTTACGATCATATAAGTATGGACTACCTAAGACCATTCCACATTCATTCGATGGCACTACATCACATGTTACCTCGTCCACATACTTAGATGAAATTGCAAATTTGATTGTGCATTGTTTTGTTATGTGCATTTGATGATGATTGCTTATCCATTTAAGTGTGTAAGGCTTATGATGTGCTTGTGTTTTTAACCCCAATTGCTTAACCAATTCTTTTGAGATTAGATTAGCTTGAGATCCACTATCGATTAATGTGTCTATCTTAGTGTGTCGCATGATGGTCCTTATATGAAACAAGTTACTTCTACAATCAATGCCTTCACCAATTTTACCTGTCATACCAACCAATGAGACCTTAGATTCGTCACCTGAATCTGATCCCAAGTCTGTGGGTCTTGTTGTCGCTGCCACTGTTTGCCTTCCCTTCTTTTCCTTGAACCACTTTGGCCTCTTCTCAGGATGCAACTGCCAACATCTGTCATCATCATGTCCCTCTTTCTTGCAATGCTTGCAAGAGGGCTTCCCGTCCTTTCTTGCCAGTGCATTTGCCTTTTTTCCATGCCACTTCCTCTTGTCCTCTTTCATTGAAGACGATTCCCCTGATACACCTGCTTTCCCTGCTTCAATATACGTCGCTTGAACAAAAACCTCATCAAGGTTAGTGGGTCCAAACATGAATACAATATTTTTAATATGTGCAGGTAAACCTCCTATATACTTCATAAGAGTTTTCTGTGTATGTAAAGGGATATCTAACATCAATACCATTTTTCAAAAGCCATATGTATACTCTTGCATTGTTTGTCCTTTTCTTAGCTTTAAAGCTTGTCATTCTATTAATGCTTTTTCTTTATAACCCAAAGGATAGAATTGTTTCCTAAGTGCAGAAATGAAGCTTTGCCATGATGGAAATACATTACCCACTTATTGTGTTCTGTTTTGCAACTTGCTTTGCCACCATATGAGAGTTGTACCTGCAAGTCTCAAAGATGCCAACTTGATTTGTGTGGCCTCATCCTTGATCTATTGGACACTGCAGTAAACCTCCATCTGCTTGACCCAATTTTCAAGTCTCTCTGTAATAACTTCACCATCATATATGGGCAACTCAAATTTAACATCAAGTTTTAATAATGGCATTTCATTCTTATATTTATGAACATGTTTCTTTGCATTGGATTTAGAACTTGAACTTGAAGAAGAAGGAGAAGAAGGTGGTGATGATGGAGGTGAAGGAGGAATCTAAGGAGGATCCTCTTCCTCTTCACTTTTTCCCTTTGAATATTTCCCAAGAACTGGTCTCTTTCGTTCCAAGTAATCCTCATACAAAACTTTCACCATCTCCGACATAGCAAGGAAAGTTTTTTGAAACTCTTTCTCATCAAGAGAAAGCCCCTCTTTCAATGCCATCTTCTCGATGTGAGAAGATCTCTTTCTCAATCCAATTAATGGATTCTCTTCAACAAACTCGCCTTCACCACGCTGTAGTTTTTCTCTGGTTAACATGCAAAACTCAAATCCAAACGTCAACTAGCTCTGATACCACTTGATCCAAAAAGATCTTTTAATGACTGTGGTTGAGTTATTAATTGCATGTGTTAATTAACCATTTATGAAGCTGAATGAAAGAGGAAGGATTTAATGAAGAATCATAGCAGCCATAAGACAATATACAGATCTGAACTAAAGCAATAAGAACAACAAACCATAACAAGAGAAGTGATAACGGAGTTCGGCACAAAATTGCCTACATCTACGGGCCTTTGTCTCAGTGGGGGAGGCTTCTTTATTTATTATTCAATGCTTGAAAAGTATAGCAAATGGATCTCATACTAGTCTCACTGTGTTCTTCTCGACCTCAGAAATCCAACACAACTGATGACACTGAAAAATACTGAGTGTAGCTCACAGAAATGGCCGCAAGTGTTTGCTCCTCAACAGCTTCCCTGCATAAAAATGGATTTGGCTTGACTTTTCTTCAGCATAACTCTGATCTGACTGTCCTCCATGGCCTCAAACAGGCCTAGTTTTTATAGATCTGAAGTTGGTTATCCTCCCCCAACTTCCTCCCAAAATCTGGGCTAAAAAAGAGTCCAATATCTGCCAATAATGGCCAAAATCCACTATTACAAGCATAAAATCAATTTAAAAATCCCAAAACTATGCAATAAAAGCCACTTTGTAACAAAAATTCAATAATACACAGAGTATCCCCCTAAATCAGGCGCGCGCCCTCAAATAGTGGTCACATGCATCTAAAATGGGCCAAGCGCCAGCCCAAAGGGTTGTTCGTTGGCCCCTTATTTCTCGGCGCTCGGTCACATAACAAGCCATATGGCCAAACCCAGAGCTAAAAATGCGTGCATATGGTTGGAGCCCCCCGCTCCTTGGCTGGTGCTCACATATTGTATAACACGCCTGCGGGCTAGGTCTTAGCCCCAACCCCCTTCCGCCACCATTCAACACAAAATGCACTTTAAATAATATTTAGTGGGTCATATTAAACATGTACCACGTGTGGCGCGTTGGCTAACCGATCTTTCCCAATGTATTTGCACTACCAATAGGTCATGGGGTCGAATCCCATGATCTCCTAAAAATTTATTCAACCATCAAATGATAGGGTGCCACATGGCACCATTTAATTTGTCGAGAAGGTGACACTTGGCAGCTTTTGAGTGGAACTGCCCTGTGCCCAGTCAAACTGCTGTTGTGTTGCCACATGTCTCAATGCTACGTCAGCATGATGATGTCATGCTTACGTCAGCATTGACTTTTTTGTCTGTTGACTTTTTAATTGTTTGGGAAAATGATCATCGTGCGATAACTTTCGCATACAGTGCATGTTTGAGAAAGTAAATATATGGATCGAATCAGCGCGACGAGCCGGTTGCAATGGAATCGGTTTCATCTGATTATAAGAACTTTCATTTTTTGAGCCTTTTTTGGACCTGGGAAGCCTCCTCGATCTGATTCTGGATCAAGCACATACCCAGATGTGGACTTGCGATTTGTTTTATCTCGAGCCCAATCAAAATCAGTGAACCCATGAGATCCAATGCACAACCTGCTACGTAATGGATCCCATAATCTATGGTGCCCTGAACATATATAAGGGTGTGCTTGGCAACCTTCCAATGTAGCTCATGCAACTCTTGCATGTACCCGGAAACTGCCCCTACTGCATATGAGAGATCCGACCGAGTGTGGGTGAGATACAAAAGGCTCCCCACAATCTGTCGATACAAGGTGTTTTCCACCAATGGTGTATCCCTGACATCTTCAAGATATACCCCAGACATAAAGGATGTGGTTGTCGACTTTCAGTTGGTCATGTGGAATCTAACCAAGAGATCTCGGGCACACTTAGTCTGAGATAACTTGATGCTTGAAACATGCTAACCAATCTCGAGACCAAGGAAATAGTGTAGTCGACCCACGTCTGTCATAGAGAACATGTCGTGCATAATGTCTTTGATTGCAACAATTGTTGAGGCCGAGCTTCCTGTGATCGGGAGGTCATCAACATAGAGAACTAGAATCAACAAGGAGTATGAGGTCCTCAACATGTATACATTCAGATATGATTCACATCTGACAAAGTGTTGAGAGATCAAGTAGGAATCCATCTTCGCATACCATGCTCTAGGTGTCTGCTTGAGGCCATAGAGTGATCCAGGTGGATATCGGTGGCCACCCACCTTTTCCGACTGGTCCAAAACATTTTTCTGGCAATTTTGACAATTTACTATTTTTAGCAGTTTTTAACTTTCGGGGTCAATTTGAGGGCCCAAATGAAGGCTTTTTGATATCAATGTTCTCAATGATAACCTATGACATGATTAACACCCCAAAATGAATCTCCTCGACGATACCTTTCCAACGGGCTATCATACGCCTAAAATGGAGATCATATGCAAAAGTTACGATCCCGGGAAGTTAATGCACTAACTTACCCAAACGGGGCCCACATGACTTTTGGCACTTCATCTCCTAGGGTTAGGTTTTTGGATGTCTAGAGTTTTTGGCATTCTTGTTTATTGTAAAAAGGCCTTCAGAGCCTCATTGTAATCATCTTTTTGCGAATGTGAGTAGCCGTCACATCTCTTCTCAGAGATAAGTTGCCACCATTCTAGCGAGTCTTCACTCTGTATTTTTACAGTCTCTGTACATTTCTTTAATTAATAGAAATCGTGTATTACTGTATATCTATGTTTATGGTTGCATATCTGATACAATTCTGTTATATTATTGAATATCTGCGATAACTCTGTGCATTTATTTATTATATCTCCGCTCTCATTTTGTGTCGAAAATAATCTGGATCAGTGGTATCAGAGCAGGCTGCTCTTGATCATTTTTCAGTGCATGTCCTCGATGAGGTCCGAGTATAGCAAGTTGGGTCTCGAGGTTATCTCTCTCGAGGACAATCGCTCTCGCACACCCAAGAAACTCTCAATGGTGGAAGAAAAGAAAAACGACGGAGCAGACGATCCCATAAGTCTGTTGCTTGAGCAAGCTCTCACGCGATAGAGGGACGAAATGATGGAGAATTTTTCCCACATTCTTCAATGCCTCCCGATAGCATCAGGCACATCTTCATCAAGCGACCACTTTGGAGGCACCTCACCTTTTAAGGTACAGGTCAATTTTGATATTCCTATATTTGAAGGTCAGATAGATGCAGATGCCCTAAATAAATGGTTAAATCTGTTAGAAGGTTATTTCTCTGTTCATAATTTTTCCGACAGAGAAAAGATCATCTTCGCACTCCTTAAGGCTCTCCCCCATGTCAAACATTGGTGGGAAACTTACTGGGAGTAGAGTTCCACAGAGGAGTCTGGAATATATGGGGTTGAGCCCACTTGGGATTTTTTTGTGGATGCGGTAAAGGAACAGTATTACCCTGTTGGCAACTATGAGGACCAGTACATGAGATGGACCACACTGTGGCAAGAGAGGGGCCAAGCGATTCCAGAGTTCACCAATACCTTCCATATCTTACGCACCAAGTTGGGTATCAAAGACTCTGAACGACATTTGGTTCTAAAATACCGTGGGGCTCTACACAGATACATCCAAAATGAAATGGAGTTTCTAGACATCTCATCACTCAGTGATGCCTATCGATATGTTGTTAAAAATGAACAGAAATTCAGGCACCAAAACAAATGGGAGTTCGGGCCTGCAAATCCGCGACAACCAAAGTATGACAAAGACATCCCTAACAAACAGTCTCCCGAAAACCAGTCCAAGCCACAGGAAAAGAAGGGTCACGGGAGGACAAAGAAGGACATCGAAAAATGGTGTGATTTCCAGAAAATCCCTTGGCACAACACCGATGAATGTCGCTCAAAACAATCATTGGTGGCCGAGATCAAAGACAAGGAGCTGAAACCTGATTCAAAATCTGATTCGAAAATACTAGTAAAGGACATATCATTGACACAGACCCCACTACTATTGTCACGACCGCAACAATTCAACCAGAAGAACCAACAGATCCTGAAGAGGAGGAACACATTTTTCATTTACAAATGTGGGTGAAGGGGATCCCGCTGCATTTTATTGTTGATAGCGGAAGCCAGAAGAACCTCATCTCAGCAGAGGTCGTCAAACAGTTGGGATTGTCGACAACACCACACCCACAGCCATACAACATCGAGTGGCTTCGCCAGGGACAAGATCTTTGTGTCAGCCAACAATGTCGATTGTCATACAACATCCAACCTTCAAGGATGAGGTATTATGTGATGTTGCCCCACTGGATGTCTGTGATGTTCTCTTGGGCCAACCATATATGTGGAAGTGCCATGTTGTTTATGAGTCTCGACCTCGCAGTGTCATTGTTTCTCTGGGGGGTCATCTCTACAGAATACCAGAGGTAGTTCCAACTACTATTCCACCTAAAAAGTGTCGCACGGTAGTATCTCATACTGCAAAATTCAACTTCTTCACAATATGTTCAAAAGGGGAACATAAGGACACTAGAACCACTACAACCTCGCCCCAAGCACCTTCTATCCAACAGAAGCAGGTCGACAAGGTTGCAACAAAGCGTAAATATTCCTTCGCCATACAGTCCTCTCATGTAGCATGACTTGTTGAACAACCTCAGCCTCAACAGGTTCGTGACAAACTTCCACAAACTGAGCAGCGCGATGTCTCCAGCAAGGCAAGCAGCTCACCAAGATGCAGATTCAACAAACGTTTTTCCTTCTCCCCCGGGAACTCAACGCAATGGAGACCATTGCTTCCTAAGGAGGGAGGATTGATCCAGGTGGATATCAGTGGCCACCCACCTTTTCCGACTGGCCCAAAACATTTTTCTGGCAATTTTGGCAATTTACTATTTTTAGTAGTTTTTATCTTCCAAGGCCAATTTGAGGGCCCAAATGAAGGTTTTTCGAGATCGAGGTTCTCAATGATAATCTGCAGCATGATTGAAACCCCAAAATGAATCTCCTCGACGATACCTTTCCAACGGGCTATCATACGCCTAAAACGGAGATTGTATGCAAAAGTTACGACCCCGAGAAGTTAAAGCACTAACTTACCCAAACGGGGCCCACATGACTTTTGGTGCTTCATCTCCTAGGGTTAGGTTTTTGGATTTCTAGAGTTTTTGGCATTCATGTTTATTGTAAAAAGTCCTTCAGAGCCTCATTGTAAGCATCTTTTTGCGAATGCGAGTAGCCGTCACATCTCTTCTCAAAGATAAGCTGCCACCATTCTAGTGAGTCTTCACTCTGTATTTTTACAGTCTCTGTACATTTTTTTGATTAATAGAAATCGTGTATTACTGTATATCTGTGTTTATGGTTGCATATCTGATACAATTATGTTATATTATTGAATATCTGCGATATCTCTGTGCATTTATTTATTATATCTCCGCTCTCATTTCATGCCGAAAATAATCCGGATCATAGAGGGACTTCTTCAGTCGACAAACTAAGGATGAGTTATGAATGAACCCATGTTGTTTCTCCATGTAAATCTCCTCGAAGAGATCCTCATGAAGAAAAACATTATTCACGTCCATATGGTGAACTTCCCACCCCATGGTTGTCATAATGGCAAGGGCCAATCACATGGAGTCCATCTTTGCTACGAGAGCAAAGGTCTCCTCATAGTCTATCCCATGGATTTTCTTAAAGCCTTTGGAAACTATTCTTGCCTTATACTTGCTCACTTGTCTGTCTGTTTTCTTCTTGGTCCTATAGACCCATCTGCATATGACAAGTTTCTTGTCTGAAGGAAGCAAAACCAGATCCCAAGTTTGGTTCTCGAGGAGAGAGTTATACTCCTCCCGCATGGCGACTTCCCAAAAGGGATTCCTTGCAGCCTCTACATAGGTCTGCGGGTTTGAAACTAGAACCATATAGCAATGCATGAGCATCACTGGTTCGGTAGCTGTGAGTGCATGAGGAGGATCCTCAAACTGAGACCTCGTCTTCCTCTGATCTGTTGGATCCCCCATAAGGTCTTTTGTTTTCTGTAGGGTGGTTTGTGCCCACTTGGGCATCTATGGTGGCTCAACATCTTCATGCTCATCATCAACACGCTCACAATATTTTGAATCATATTTATAGCTTAGATCTAAACCATGATATGAGTGAGTAGACTCATCATCACCGATGTCTGATGCAGGCAGTGGTACAAAGGTCTTTGCATGTGGCTCTAATGATGCATGCAAAAGAGTTTCCGAAAGCTAAACACTACGCTCAATGATGAGCCTGTCAGTAGAGGGATCAAATAATTTGTAACCCTTCACACAATCTGGACCCTTGCTCGTGACACAAATATTTGGAAGTGGGTGACTTCTAGTTTGTTGTTACTCCATGCCTCAAAGGGAGTCTGATCCTTGAAAAATCTATGAGGAGATCTATCCTTAATGTGGTTAGCACAATTAAGTGCCTCACCCCAAAGATTGGGTGGTAGAGATCTTGGATGCAACATGCAAGTGGCCATTTCCTCGAGGGATCCGTTCTTCCTCTCGACGACTCCATTCTGCTGCAGAGTGTAAGGTATTGTTTGTTGCAGTTATATACCTACCTTTGAACAAAGATGTTGGACATCTCGGTTCACATATTCCCCCCTATTATCTATGCAAAGGATTTTGATCTTTCTCTCGGATTGAGTCTCTGCATGTGCTTTGAAGCCTTTGAGTCTCTGAATGTGAAACAAAAGCTCAGGGGACATAGACAGACAAAGGAGGTCATAAGCCTCATCCATGCAATTGAGATACATGTTCTTCTCGATAACAAAGGTTGGATCAACCTCTGTAGCCATGGTAATCTGGTACAAACCTCTGCATTTGAGTTGATGTAGAATTTTTTGCTTCCACTCGAAATAGTTATGAGGCACGAGAAGTATTACCGATGAATAATCCATCTTTCAGACTACATCTCCCTTCTAGACCTGCAAATAAGATATATGTGCACTTTGCTTCTAGTAACCTGTGGGCTCTGATACCATGTAGAATTGTGGTGAAACATGCACAAAGAATCTAACTAACAACAATTTGTACAAAGCTTGCAAATTGAGAGAAGGACATCAGAGATGAGATAAAATAATCAATAGAATTGTATTCAATGTATGAGTAAAATGGTAAAATGCACATGATATACTCTACATGGCTAAGTGAAGTCGCCATAGTAGTGATCTAGAGAGATATAGACACTCATTGACAAAAACTGAAGTAATATGCCACCTAGTCCTAATTAACCGATCCATGCAATCATCGGTTAATTGAGTCACACATGTGGAAGTGAGAGAAACACATGTAATTATTGGTGATAAAACTGAGGTTGCCATGCATGAGTGACTTCCACTAGTCTAACTGAGTGTAACTGAATCTGAATTGAAGAGGAGGGCCCTGTTTTGTAGGGGAATATTCTCTATAGAGAATATTCTCATTCAAGGAAGCGTTCTCAACATTGGACTATCAACCTTAGGAAAATAATTACATAGGTGAGTGTGTAATATCTCCAACAAAAAAGAGGAGAACTACTTAGTGGCTTTCCTCAAGGTTATATTTCGTGTTAAAAAAAATTAACCTTTTCTTAAAACTTTTAACTAAATTTGTAATAAAAAATCAATTTCTTTCACATCCATATTCTCACTCACTTTTACAAACCCAAGTCTTTATAATGCTTTTAAGCCTTTTATAAAATTGTTTTTGGTCATTTGCTCTCCTGAATATAAAAGATGAAAAAAAACAATTTAAATCACTTACTCTTTCTTAAAAAAATAATAGAAACAAATGTAAGTTTTGAGTCACTTACTTTCCATTTAAATTTAAAATTTAATTAAAATATAATCAAATATAAATAACATGAATTTAGGTTCAATTTGAATTGCTTTGAGCGAGACATATTAATCTATATTAATAGGTTTACTAGAAATGTCGTTCATAAATGTGGGTAAGCATTTCTTATATTTTTTTATGAGGAATTCCTTATTATAAAAACAAGAATAATCAAAGTAAGTGAATACAATGATGCTCGCATGTTCAAAAGATGGACCCCTTATGTTAACAAAATATAAGCTAGCCACTAATATGCTTTTGAGTAAGGTGTTGACAATAATTTGGTATATCATTTTCCTTTTCACTATTTCATAATGTTAACAAATATTAATCTTTGTTTTCTAATTAACTTATTTTGTTTTAGTTATCACTTTCTTTATTTTGTAAACTCGATCTATTTCAATTAAATTTTAGTTTTCTTTTTTCTTTTCTTTTTTTCCTATTTGTTTTTGTCGTAGTCTAATTGTTCTACGTTTTTACTCTTTT
>ML794087.1:332217-353892 GCA_009831015.1 Picea engelmannii | reverse complement strand
AAGGCATTTTATGCCACGGGGTGGGGACTCAAATGCAGCCTCCACAAGTAGATATTCTGAACTCTAGATCAAAATTGCCCCATCTTACAGCACAATAAGACTGATCTTTTAAGAACGTATTTGCTCTCTACCTATTTAAACTAGTTGGTTTCTTGGCAACATAAAGCATGTCTGTCCATACAAATAAGCCAAGGGGTTTCATGATAAAATGCTAGTCCATACGAAGATAAATGCCTCACGTTATCTACAGTCAAATTCGATGTTGGTTGGAAACAAATAAAGACAAGTATAGGAGCTAAACAGATGTAATCAGGTTTTCTCTCTCTCTCTCTCTCTGGAAAACTAGCTAGAGTAGAGGATTACTGCAGCTCTTCTTCTCAAACATGAAGAAGCCATTTAGATATATATGCAATCACTGTCTCTTTGTCTCACCTTCCCTTTTCCTGTTATTCTGGAAATTCATCAACTGCTGCAACAGCGTTTACTTTCATTGATCTTGAAGCTGTCTGCTTTGAATCTGCATATGATTCATTGAAAGTTCATTTAGACATTTCTTGTTTGAGATCGAGACGACAGTGACGAGATCAAATTCGATAGCTTGGTCTTTTCTGTGCATGCCAAAATCGTTCGGAAGTTACTATTTTCATTCATAGGTGCAGACCAACTCGTACATGGCAGATGTTTTTGACTGTATTGGATCTAGTTATCATTTATAATCTCCCGACCATTGCAATTGGTAACCTTGGTATAGGTCGTTTAATTAAGATCTCTTTTGAATCAATATTATATATTTTTTCATTTTACACGGAATTGTTAGCTGTTTCTGTTAAGGTTAAGCTCAACTAAACTTGATTAGGTTCTACAGAAACTTGTACATGGTTGAAGTACCTCTTGACATACTTAATGTAATTTATTTGTAGTCGCTGTAAATTTTGTTGCTGAAATGGCATCAAGTTTGCTAAAATGCGTGCAATACACTCTTGATTGATTACTTATTCAATGTTCATTGACATTCTAAGAAAAAAGGATGAAACACCCTAAAGTATGGAATTCGTTATTAAGGATGAAGCAGTCTCAAGTATGAAATTTGTTATTTACAAAGTCCCATGTTTTTCCGAAGAAATTCATGATAGAGGCATAGGACCATATCCTTTTCAAATTTCCTGTCTATTATGAGATCTAAGGTGGTTTCGGTATCTATTTAGAGATTTTGGAGGGACCCTTGCTACCTTCTTCCACTATCCATACCAGAGGTATTAGGCTCTATTTTTTTCTCCTTTCAGCTAACATATCCTAGAGGAAACCTCCTAGGGGCTTCTTTTCATTATAAGGATGGTACCTAGGGTAAACCCTAGATTCTCTAGGGGATAAGGCTAGGTCAACAACTCATGAATAGGAGATATTCAGCTCATCAATAATCAGCTCACTAAGAGCAACATGTCACAAAGTGGGATTTGAACCTAGGTGGGGAGGGTAACAAATTTTCTGCACAACCACTTGAGTAACACCCAATTGATAGATGCTTGGCTCTATATTTGTCGGAGGCTATTACTTTTAGATGGTGGACCTTGTAGGGCTCCTCTAGGTGTATGAGATTGATTACCTCTGCCTTCCAATCTATCTCAACTATTGGGGCCATCAAGTACTTGGTAGATACTGCAATCACGGGCTTAACAAGTGGTAGATTCGTGAGGCAATGCTCCTTGCGTGAGTGACTGCTCCTTGCCCCTATCATAGAGGGACAACTACCATTCTTCATCCCCAGATCAGACCTCATGGACATTTGCATAACACTAGTTTTCTTTCTTCCTCAAGAGTCTCGTCGACCTTGGGTGTTAGGAAAGCTACAACAAGGAGTTCTTGACCCCCCTAGAATAGCACAACCAGACCCTCTTAATCTTGTTGCTCCTTGGAGGACATTGTTAGGTTTACAATTGGCACTTTCCCAGTGGTTGATAGAGATGTTGATTCTTGATGGCCCTAGAATAGCACAATTTTGAATTGAGTGCTCTTAGTTTGAACTTTGGTTACTCCCTAAAGGACATTATCTGACTTAGCATTGGCATTTTCACAATGGTTGATAGCATTGGCACTTTCACAATGGTTGGTAAAGATGCCATTTCCCTCAGTACTCTATCGGTTTCTTTTCTGCTTAGAGAGTTTCTATATCTTCTACATTGTCTAGGGTTTACCCTTTTGGGTTCACCCCTTATTAGGTTTCGACTTTAGTCTTTATTTCTTTGTTTCTTTCTTTCGGAGATGCTCTGGACACTCCCTCACTGCATACTTTTGGTCCCATTGACCTACTTTGGTCACTCGTAGACATTACATAAAGTTGCTCATTTTGTGTAGGCCCTAGGGCCTTTAATATAGGGGAAGCTTGACTTCTTTACATGGTTTAGCTTCTGTGGTAGTTATATGATTGCTGTCATTGTCTCCTCCATTGTTCGTCTTGTTTGGATGATTTAGATTTAAAGGTTTTGATGTAGAGTGTGGAAGGATGGTGCAGAGATGATTGTGCCTTTATTAGATTATTCAGTTTATCTGTTTTCTTTGCAGAATGTTTTTAAATTTAATTTACTTTCTCACTTTCAGAAACAATGCTGTAAATCTGTCTTGGCTCCAACTGGAAAAAAGGCCATTTTTGTTGGGTAGGTGTTATATTCTTTGCATGTGTGTGGGGGGGTGCGTCGGATTTGACAATTGTGTCTAATGATCCCATCACCTGTCGCCCTTTGTGGGCATGTGCGCTGGGTGCTTTCCTTTGGGGGTCTTGGGGGGACAAGAGTTCGGCTCTGGGGCAGCGCCCTCAAATTTTTTTTGTTGGTTGATTTTGCTATTTTAGCGGTTTTCTAAATTAATCCCGGATTAAGAGATTAGGGTTTTGGTATTTGTGGAATACCTAAAATACTGTGTATATATTGTATTGCGAATGGTGAAATTAATACAATGAACAGTTGAGAGGTGCGGCATCAAGGAAGGCTGGTTTTCTCCCGGTTAAGGGTTTCCAGCGTAAATCTGTGTACTATATGTGTGACCCATTGATTAATTTCTGTTTTGCTTAGAATCTGTATGCATTGCTTTATTTCACAAGTTTAAAACTTACAATTTTGGCTGAGATACGAATAGCTAAATCTGATATGACGGTAGAAACTCCAGCTAGATTGAAAGAAGTACTGACATTGTAAAAAGTTGCATGACACTGACGATTCCATAAGAGGGAAACGTCGGTTAATCTGATCACATCTGACACTTCTCTTAGGCTGTCATGTCATCCACTTATCCTCATACAAAATCTCTTCTTATGTAGTGGAGCAACAATGACCTAGTGCCAAAGCATGTTGGCAACCTTGTAGTTCCACAAATGTGTTTAACTGGTTCTGACTAGTTGAAATCTACACAACGTCCATCTATAAAACCTGATCCGATGAAGTCAGATTGACATTGAATGGAGAATTGGTTTTGGTTTCTGAAATAGGTGAGTTTCAGAAATAACATTTTTAAAATTGAAGGAAACAGGTCATACATAGCTCCCACTTCCTTTGGGGGATATTTATCCTTTTTTTCCCTAAAATGTTTGCACTTGGGAAACACGTCATTTCTGGTGTTTCTGGACAGGAAACATCCTGGAAATGGAAAGTTTTGGAAGTGCCCTAGAAATGTTTCCAGGGTGCTTTGTTCCTGTTTTTGTCCCAGAAATGTATCCGGATAAGAAACTAAGAATGGGAGGGCAGGGGTTTGCTGTGACTTTGATTGAAGTCAATCCTTGATTGCTAAACTGTTATGAAGAACCAACCATCTGAGAAGCCACGTCTTAAAAGAAGAATTTGTTTGCCAAATACTTTGGTGTGCCGTAATCCATTGTCATTTATGATCATAGACATTCCATTTCGTATCAAGGTGGTCTGCTTTTGGTTGCACAGCAATTGTTTGAAATTATTTGATATAGCGCCATAAAAACAGGAAAATCCACTGCTTAATGTTGTTGAGGGCATTTAAGATCTCACTTAGATAACTTCTTACCTTCACCCTTGTCCCACAAATCATCCCATGTATGGAAACCTTTCTTCATCAACCATTTCCTGCAAACACTGGAAGTAAACTCAATTGCCCTCTTTTCGTCAAAAAACTCCAGATTGAATGTTCAACCAAGTTTCAGCCTCGATGAAGTCCAAATAGTCTCAGTGCAATTGATTTGAGACTTATTGCTATGCTCGCCATATCCTCTTAAGGGCACATCAGCCAGAGATCTTAAAAACATCAGTCCCACCAGGGTCAGGGCGCAAGGATTTGCCAGGGAGCATTACGACTCATTGCCTTATCAACGCCTTAACAACCCATTTGGCAGCTAAAGCATGTCACAACCCCTTAAGCACATATATATTTCAAACCAAGCCCTCAATCCTTTCTGGGCAAAGCACATAGATCCCAGGAAATTAACGACATGGGGTTCCCTCGTTGCTTCCTCCAAATGAAATGTCTAAGGAGCATATCTAGCTGCTGGTATCTAAAATAGAAGGAAAGAGACAACAAGAGTAGAAAACATGACTTGCTGCTAGGATTCTGTTGTGATGGTGATCCAGCCTGCAAGATGAATTTCTTTAGCAACCCACTGTAGGAGCGTGCTTTCAATATTGCGAAAATTCCAATTCCAAAGGGTTTTGATAGTCACTCTCTTTGACTTCGAAATTAGTCTTTCTCAGAGGGTAAAAAGTATCTCAATCACAACCATTGCAGGAGGTTTCTTTAAAAATAGCAATTCAAACCTGTGACAGGGTTTAAAGTTGCTACACTAGTGTTCTTACATACCATGAAACACAAGATATCTACATATAGAAAAGACAACCATGTTTCTAGCAATCAGTGCTTCATTCTACACTAAAAAATGAGGTTGAACCTCTCTCAAAATGCAATAGATGGTTCTATTGGAAGACAACAAAATTACTCCAGTTAGAGTTTGGTCTCAGAAGCCCAATTCTCAAGAGACTCAATTTGAGAAAGAAAGAAATGGCTGTAAAATTGCTACAAAGAACCGCTTTTTGCTCTCTTGTTTTATAATCATAGTATTTTGTCATGACTTTATTTTAGTTTTAATGAATTGTTATTTTTACTTCTAACAGTATCCATATATTGATTTTCTTTGTCCTTTTATGAGTTTCTGTCGAATGCACTTGACATTTGTTCTCAGTAGAGATGTACTTGATGTTAGCCTCATAATCCTAAAGTTCTATAGTTTAAATATTTTCCTAGTATAAATGTTTTTAGAAATTAGTTTATTCTAGTTTGTTATGATAAGGACACCTAGCTTCTAGCTTCTATGTAAAGGACACCTATCATACTCACGTGATTGGTTGTTCTCCTAGAATTTGGTTTATAGTTGAGCTATATAAACTAGCTCTTTCTTCAAGGGAGGTTAAGTAGGTTTTGAGTCCTCACTTCTCTTTGTAATCTTTCTTTTCATATAAATAAAATTACGTGTCTGAGGACACTTGGTGAAATTTATCACTTGAAGGGTAATTTTTATTATGTCTGTGAGTCTTGTGGAATTTCTTCAATTTTGTGTGTTGCCAAAGCTAACTTTGTTTTTAATATGCAATATCTTTTTCTTCATTCATTTTTGGGTTGTATGAAACAGTGCTTTCAGAAGAAATGGTTAATGATGGTTACCAAGAAATTGTCAATGTTGATATATCATCTTATTATGTCTGTGAACCTTGTGGAATTTTTTCAATTTTGTGTGTTGCCAAAACTAACTTTGTTTTTAGTGTGCTATATCTTTTTCTTCATTTTTTTTTTGGGTTGTGTGAAGCAGTGCTTTCAGAAGATATGGTTAATGATGGTTACCAAGAAATTGTCAACGTTGATATATCATCTGTGGTTATTGAAGCCATGCAGAGGAAGTATCAGGATTATCCCCAATTAAAATGTATCCTACATTTGAGATCATAAACTGGGAAGGAAGTCATTGTTTGATTGTCAATCATGTCAACTCCATGTTTAGTTTTATTAGAAGTTCAAGTGATATTTTGAAAATTTGCAAATGCATATTCTATCTATAAGTTTGTAGTTTTAGTCACTACACTTGTATTTTCTAACCAGACATGCAGATGAAAAAATGGACGTTCGAGATATGTCGGCCTTTGAAAATAATTCCTTTGACAGTGTGGTTGACAAAGGTATCAAGATACCGAGCCTATTGCTAGAACTCTTCTTATCTTATTGTTTCAAACTCGAATCTGAATTCTTTTAGTGGGGAGTTGGAATTTGGAATCAAAATGACAATGTGACGCTAAATAGTATTTATGTATTGATGTTTTTAAGTAGTGTTTATGCATTTCTCTAATGCAACTGTATAATGGAGAACTGAGAAATTTGGATTCCAAATCTAGATTATTTCTCTAAATTGTTTGTTTATGTGCTTGTGCTTTTCAATGGCATGTCCGTGGATCCTGTTAACCAGGAATGTTGGATTCCCTTATGGTAAATGTTTTACTCTAGCCTGTCAAGGTTTTGGTAATAAATTTATAATAGGTAAAATATTGATGAAAGATCTGATTTTCTAAGAGAATTGAGTATTTATAATTGTCTTTTGCAGTGTGGATCTAATGCGCAGCAAAATGTTGGTAAAATGCTTGAGGAGGTTCGCAGGTATGTATAGTGTAGAATAAATCAACTATTTATCATCTAGAAAAGATGGATAGTAATCTAAGCCCTCGTATGTTTCTACTGAATTAGTATATTACTAACTATATCTATTTATTTATACAGGGTTTTGAAGCCAAGAGGTGTATATATTCTGGTAACTTGTGCTCTTCAAATGTATCATGAGCATTTCTCGTTTGATGTCTTTCCTTGAAAATTAAGCTTTGCTAGTTACCTCTTTATTGCCATTTTGCAGATTACTTATGGTGGTCCTCATGTCCGAATGCCTCATTTGAAAGCTCCAGAATCGTGGACCACAACTCTTCATGTTGTAGGTTTGTCAATTCAAGAAAGCTTTAGGATTGTTTATCCATGTTTTAGTAAACATTGCAAAATTTGATGTGATAGTATATGATTATGCCGGGGTCTATTTCGTTCTTGGAATTCCTTCAGATATTGCATTTCTATTTTGAACACTTGATATAGTTTAACTAAATTGGAAGTTTTATCAGTAATCCTTGTAAGCAATTTGAGTTGGAAATATAACAGCTCACAACTACTTAGAGGAGTTTGATTGACAATCTAAAGAGTTCAGTTCAGTCTCATAAAATACTAGGGAGAATAACTATGAGTGATTTTCACTTTGGCTTTCATGAAGTATTGGGAAAAATAAGTTAACCCCAAGAGCAAATGTGAATTGAAATCTGATGTGCATAATGATGAAAGTAATGGATGTTCTATATCTTGTGAAAGTAATGCATGTTAGGACTCAGGAGTACCAATCTTGCAACGAACCCCTCCCCTAGGCGATTGTTTTAGGGAGGGAAGATTGGGTAAAGATGACAGAATCTGTAATGTTTTGGAGAGAGAATATGATGGAGGCAAGTTGAATTGGGTTTGACAGAGGAATTGCAAATGAAATTCTTCAGATCAACACAATAAATTTTTGCATTTGGTCATATTTCGTAAGAACTAAGAGCTGTGGTATATAGCAGAGAGATCTTCACAACCTTGGATGAGCTAGGACAATCTATTGGTGCAAATTTAGTTAAAAATGTATACACCATGTTAGAATTCACTCTTGAAGAAATGCAAGATGTCTGTGTGCACCTACAGGCAGTGACGTTGTTTGGAAAGTTTAGTGGATTAATGCTACCAACTTAGGTCTTTGAAAATTGTGTTGCAACAGCATGGAAAATTATAGCCTGCCATGGAGTCCATTTCAAACTCAATGATAAGGAATTCCTTAGCATTCAGTTTGAAGATGAGAATGAGCTAGAAAATGTATTAATTGGGGTGCCTCGATTTGTTAGGGATAATGGTCTTTCTCCCTGCTTTTGTTTGTTAATTATAACTTGTAGATGTTCTATCTGAAGTCACCTGATTCACACAAAGCACTTGTTTGGATTCGACTATACTACCGTCTTTGAATTTAGAGTCCAAAAATTGCATACTTTTGTTTTTTGGAGCAATACAAAAACTAGAAATCTAAATGTTGCACAATCAGACTTGGGGCTGGCTTAAATGTGTAGAAATGGAGCTCCAAGGTTGCAACTTAAAGGTTCATATCATTTTGAAGGTAGGATAATGCATTGAAATGATAGATGTAGATTGAAGGTATTGCTTTTAAATGCATTATGTTATGAAACACAATACCCAAGAAATAACTGTTGCAAGCTATACTTTCAGCCAAGAAACAATCAGAGAAATCTTGAAGGAAATTGTTAGACTCAAAGGGAAAATGTTAAGGGTTAATACAAACTATAGATTCTCTTAAAGCTAAGGAAGTTAGAATGGTCGCATTGGATAGTCAAACTCTTATATCGATAAATTTGGGTTGTAACCAAGGCACCATAAGAGAAAACAATAATATTAACAAAATAGACGAGGATGCGATTTTAAGGGGAAAGTAGTGAATGTGGGCTTAAGGAAAAACTTGTCTTACTTGGAAGCATACAATAAGTTCAAGCTATAGGATGTTTTAATCAATGTTTAAGAGGATGTGGTTCGGGAGCTAACTAGCCAACTTGATTCAGGAGAAGCCACGATTACATGAGACAAACAATTCAGTATATGTATTCAAGTCGCTGTCACTATGAGTAAGAGGGTTACATCACATTAGAGCATAGGCAAGGAATAAGGTAGGGGAAGGCATCCACTCCCCAAGTTAGTTTTCTTAATTGCTAATTTTCTAATTTCCAAACACTTATTTTGATGGAGGTCATTGAGCTGGTTCAATCACAAGAACTGTTTGCAAATTAGGAAACAATAAGTCTATGGAAACCAATCTTAGTTATTTTCAGAGAATGCTACCATAGTGACTTGGATAACAATAGGTTTAGTAATAGCAGTTGGTTGAGCACATTATTTCCTATTGGCTTACAAAACTTGTAGAACGCATGTTTTATTGGTTGACCACATTATTTCCTGCTGGCTTACAAAACTTGTGTAGGATGTATGTCTTATTTGGTAGGAAACAGATAGAAGTACTTGCTTGAAATCAATCTAAGCCATTAGTGGACTCATGGCTATTTGTAGGTTGCAAAAGCAAAGAATGAGCTATAGTTGTGTATTAGTTTGTGGCCCAACAAACCTAATAGATAGAATGACTTTTGGGTTCACATCACAAAAGCCTCGATTGAGGAAGAAATCCCACTAGATACCATCACATGTATGGTAGATTTCATTCTAACAAAGTAAACATGAGATAGATCATAAGGAAAAGTAAAATGACTAGCAGACTTGCATATTTCTATTCAGTTTAAGGAGACTTTGAACTTAAATACCCATGTTGGGAAGAGGACCAACTATTCAAAATGTCAAATCATAGATAGCGACAACATGTTGTGAGATTACAAAATTTATCTATCAATTGACACTCTAGAGAAATTGATCATAGTGATATACAAAGTAATTCTAATAGAACTTCCCATTTCTTCTAGGAGCCTCCAAATAGGACCTTGTTTCCCCAACAACCAATGTACCCATGAGGTTCAATACTAATTTGTGTGATAACACCTTATGTGTTTCTAGATTAAAGACTCGGTGGGATGAGGTAATGGTGCAAATGAGAGATGTTTCCTCTTACCCAAAGATGCTAAGGAGGTTAATTAGGCATGTTAAGAACAAAACTAAAGACTTCTTTTCCAATCTCGAGAACCAAGTAAGATTTGTGGGATCTACTCAGAGGAATTGGGCATGCAAAGGAATAACACCAATGAAATTTGATGGACATAGGACTTAATGACAAGAAGGGAGGTGAACCCAATCCTTTATCTCGTGTCTATAGAATGAGAACAATGAATTAATTGATGAACCAAACCTAGAAGGGAGGTGAACCCAATCCTTTATCTCGTGTCTATAGAATGAGAACAATGAATTAATTGATGAACCAAACCTAGAGAAAACATGACTTCTTACTCTAAGAATTTGTGGTTCTCTCATAGCTAGAAAGAATGAGATAATTATGTTGGAATTGATGGTTCTCTTGTGTAACCTCACCTTGTTGGAATATAGAGTCTTGTTTGTTGTAGGTGGAAGTCAAATGAGTTGCAATAAAGGCAACTGACTGTCAATGATTTTGTTAAATCGACGAAAAATTTGGTTGATGATTGTTGATGTTTGTAGCATCAGACAGGTACTTCCGCACTGGCCTATGTAATACCCCTAGGCCAAACCCCAGTTGTACATATAAATGTAAATGTTTTATAGGTTGGTGAGCCAGGTTGTTATAGGCCAAGAGGCTTATGTGGTTATTAGGTCGGAGAGCCTAGATGCTAAAGGCCAGTGAGCCTATTTTTGTAATACGTGAACTCATATTATTAATAAAGTACATCACTGCTGCAGACCGACCCACAAATGAGTATGGGGGGCTAAACTCCACTAGAAAGGGAAAGGGGGCTAAGAGTCTAGGAAGGGGCTAAGCTAGGGGGTTAATCCCAATGGAATATTATATTAGTATTCCTTAAAGCTAAAGTAATGGATATGAATATATCCTAAGTTCTAAAGTAGGGACAAGGGAGCCCCTTTGGTGCCAAGTGTCTTAAAAGACACATGCATATATATATTTGGGGACATAGTGCGAGAGGGGGATTATTCCTTCACGGTGGGTAGCTGTGAATCGTACCTTACGGTACTGGACTACAATGGGAACTTGTACTTGTACTGGTTAGCTCGAGAGCAGAATTGAAGAGGCAGGTTGTCAGGCCTGTAGGACTGAAGAAGCGGGTTGTCAGGCCTGTGAGGAGTTTCTCTAGGCAAGAAACTACTCATAATTGTTCCCTGGTGCACTGGGCAATAGCTACAGGGCTCTGAGGCTTCCTGTCTGACTTTGAAGCCCCAGAAGGGAAGTGGGGAAGCTGAGGGACTGTTGAGCAGAGAAGGGGCACACTTCCTGGGGATGGACATGCATGTGGGGAATGAGAGACTGTTGGCTAGTTGCAGCAGTTGGGCACCTTGGATTGAGCAATTACGTTGCTTGTCAAACCTTAGATTGGCTTAGTATTCCCATTGCCCTGGTAGAGTTTAGCCCCAACTCGGGGGTGACCCACTGTTGAGATTATGAGCAGTGTGGTCTATGGCTAGGAGGAACGTGGAAGGTCTGCATGCAATTGGTGTTTATTTCTTGAGATAAGTGTCATTCATGTGCTTATTTCTATTACTGCGTGTGTGCAATAATGAGTTTCTGTCATGGAATCTCTGTTGTTAAATTCTATATATGAATTGTTAATGTTGCATGCATGTTGTTATTATTTCCGCTTAACTTTGTTCATATGCATAATTTATTATTGAATTTAATGGTATAAAAATTCGTAATTCTGTTGTGGCGTGGCCCAACTTGGGGCTAGGAACATTACAAGAGAAATTTTGTGGAGTCCTTGATATGGGGATGTTACAAAGTGGTATCAGAGATGATAATGAGATAATTTTGTGTGACGTGGCTAGCCTTGGTGGCTGGGTACGTTATAGTCTAAGTGTCTAGACGTGTGGAAGTCGTCGAAAGTCTTCAACCTTGGTAATTTAGTTTAGTTAAATGAATTATTAAGGTAAAGTGATTTTATTAATTAAAGTGAGTTTAATTTAATGAAATGCTAAAGTTATTTGCTGAATCTTAGCCATTAATCTCAAGTGAGTTGAGATCTAGTCTCAACTGTTAATCACTTTGAAGATTAGGGTTATGTTTGATTTAGTCATAACTCAAGATTATAAAAGCAAGGCTAGGTGAAGGAGAAATACATCCCACTTGGGAGCAAAGAAGGACTTTTGCAATGCTTGAGTCACGAAGGACTGTGACTCAAGGGGATCAACACAAGGAGAGCATAGAAGGACTTTTATCTAGAGATCAAAGGTGAAGGAGGACTTTCATCTAGAGATCAAGTCGAAAGGAGGAAAGTGCAAGTAGTGCAGCAAGGAGAAGAAAGCCCGACAGTCGGAAATCAAAGGACAGATTTTTGGGGAGCAGATTTGAGGTACAAGTGGATAGATCTAGCAGATTTATGATGCAAGTGGATAGATTTAGTGTAGAGTTGAGGTACTAGTGGACATATCTAGTGCAAATTTGAGGTACTAATAGGTAGATCTAGCAGATCTAAGATACCAACAGGAAAATGTAGTAGATCCAAGGTACCAACGAAGAGATCTAGTGCAAAGTTGAGGTACCAACGGATAGATCTAGTGCAGATCCAAGTTATCAACACATAGATCTAGTAGATCTGAGGTACTTGGAAGCAAATCTTGTAGATCTGAGGACCAGCAGGCAGTTCTAGTGCAGATCTGAGTGTCTAGCAGGAAGATCTAGGTAGATCGGGCAGAGGGTTTCTTCAGGGCCAGAATTGCTAGGTTTGCTGTAATTTGTATTTTTCCTCAGTGAGCCATTTTCCTAGTAAGGGAGCCCTTGTAAGCTTGGAGTCATTATTTAATGAAAAGCTAATTTAAAGGGAGAAACTTCTATGTGTTGTGTGAAGTTTGGTTTTCAAGTTTTTGCTTCCGTTGTGTTATTTCCAGCCAATATTTTTTATTCTGTGTGCTGTAATTTATTTATTTTAGCAAGGAAAAACACAAGGTAGTAAAGTATCTAGGTGTTGGGAATTGGGATTTTAACATGGTATGAGAGCGTGTTGAAAATTTAACATGATATTAGAGCTTTCACTCCGAGAAGGAGACCAATTTCAGGTTATACAACATTTTATGACAACAGATCTATTAGATCTGATTTGCAGCAGTGGGTGTTTAAAAGGACCAAACACAAATCCACAATAGTTTGCAACAAATTTGTTAGATTTGCAAGGAGATCTCTACAGATCTATAAACCAACAAATTTGAAACCCTACTATTAAGGTTTTCGTGGGTGCTTGAAGGACTAAGCACAAATTCTTAAGTTTACTATGCTTGAAGGACAAGACACATTTTTCCGGCAGTTCAGATCTGAAAAATGGCAGTAGAAAATCTCAAGTCTGAAGACAGATTGGATGAAGCATGAGAGTTATTCAGTGGTCTGACGGAGAAGGACTCAGGGATCCATGTGGAGCTTGGTGATGATGCCAAGTATGTAGTGAAGGGTGAGGGAACTATTTTGTTCTAGATTGAGTCAAGTGGTTCGTTGGAATCCTAGGATGTGCTATATGTACCGGTGATAAAGAACGAGGAGTAGGAGGCTTCGAAGGGAGAACAGTGTTAAAAGGTTTCCAGTTTAGGGAGTCAACCTTCAGGTGGGGAGGAGGAGTTGGTCCCTTCCAGCTCTGACAGGAGACACAGGTGGTTTACGCAGACATTGAAGGATGCTCAAGAGCATGTTGAGGCTCCTACGAGCACTGTCAGGGAGAGCAGGCCTCCGAGAAAGTTTTCGAACCATATGGTTCTAGCGAGTAACATCATTGATTTTGAGTCTTCTAGTGGTCAGGAGCAACAAACTAACAAGTTTGGTGGGATGCCATGGTGCCAGATGATGTGTGGGACATTATGTCAAGACCAGAGGGACAATGAGTTCCAGGTGGCTCTTTTAGAAGTACCTTCCTCGCTAAGAGGGAGTGTTGATGTTTGTAGAATAAGACAGGTACTTCTGCACAGGTTTAAGTGTCTAGACGCGTGGAAGTCATCCAAAGCCTTCAACTTTAGTAATTTACTTTAATTAAAGGAATTATTAAAGTAAAGTGCTTTTATTAATTAAAGTGAGTTTAATTTAATGAAATGCTAAAGTTATTAGCATTATTGAATTAAATGAATCTTAGCAATTGATCTTGAGAGAGTTGAGATCTAATCTAAACCATCAATCTTTTTGGAGATTAGGGTTATGTTTGATTCGATCTTAGCTCAAGATTATAAAAGCAAGGCTAGGTGAAGGAGAAAGACATCCACTTCGGAGGAAAGGACTTTTGCTCAAGTGCTTTAGTCACAAGGATTTGACTCCAGGGGATCAACACAAGGAGAACAGAGAAGGAATTTTTCTCAAGTGCTTGAGTCATGATGGATTTTGATTCAAGGGGATCTTAACAAAGGGGAAGAAGGACTTTCATCTAGAGATCAAGTCCAAATGAGGAAAGTGCAGGTAGTGCAACAAGGAGAAGAAAACCTAGTAGTCGAAAATCGAAGGACAAATTTCTAGGGAGCAAATCTGAGGTACTAGTGGACAAATCTAGCAGATTTGAGGTACCAACAAGCAGATCTAGTAGATTTGAGGTACCAACAGACAGATTTAGTGTAGAGCTAAGGTACCAGTGGATAGAGCTAGTGCAGATTCGAGGCATCAATAGGAAAATCTAACAAATTTGAGGTACAAACAGGTAGATCTAGCAGTTATGAGGTCCCAACGGATAGATCTAGTGCAGAGCTGTGGTACCAATGGACAAATTTAGTGCAGATCTGAGGTATCAACAGGAAAATCTAGCAGATTTAAGGTACTAGCAGGCAAATCTTGCAGATCTGAGGACTAGCAGGCAGATCTAGTGCAGATTTGAGTGTCTAGTAGGTAGATTTGGGAAGATCAGGTAGAGGGTTTCTTTAGGGCCAGAGTTGCCATGTTCGCTGTAATTTGTATTTTTCCTCAGTGGGCCATTTTCCCAATAAGGGAGCCCTTGTAAGCTTGGAGTCATTATTTAATGAAAAGCTGATTTGAAGGGTAGAATTTCTGTCTGTTGTGTGAAGTTTGGTTTTCCAAGTTTTCCTTCTGTTGTTTTATTTCCAGCTAATATATTTTATTCTGTGTGCTGTAATTTATATATTTTAGCAAGGAACAACACAAGGTAGTAAACTATATAGGTGATGGGAATTGTGATTTTAACATGGTATGAGAGCGCGTTGAAAATTTAACAATTATAATATGCCAGAATCTGAAACTGTTATTGCAGATGACATTGTTGTTGATGTGCAGGGTTGTCCTGAACCTTTGATTGAATAAGAACTTGACCTTGGATCTTCTGTTCGGCCAGAACAAAAATCTTTGCCATGTCAACATTCTCATCATAAGGATAGGAGAAATTGGTCTAGGAATCAACATTCTTGGAATGGTGGCAATTATTTTTTCAGGGCTTTATAGAGGAGGTGTGAAAGACAAATTTTTGGACTAAAGCCGACGACTAGGGTAGATTGTGGTTGGATTGATGAATGGTAGTGGCAGCATTTGAACCAGTGTTTGAGGACTTCTTACAGATCAAGGAAGTGTAGGTGTTAGGTAGGGTTCACCCTTGGATAAGTGCAACATTGATAGCCTTAGTGCCTACGAGCAATGCATTTTATTATTATACCACAACAAACCGTTTTTGTTGAAAATGCATCACATATTACATAAAAAGTCAATTTCCAAGTACATCAAAAGAAATATATCCAAGTGCCACAGAGTAGTCACACCAAATCGCCTTGCCTACACAAGCAATGAGAACTAGTATATCTACAGAAGCTCCAATTGAAAGAAAATCCATACTTTTCCAAGAAATTGCTATTTTGGCTGACATAAGAATAATTAAATCCTATCTAAATGCAAAGCTTTCTACAAGTAAGCTACATGATCATAACTACGTTGTTGTTTAAAGGACTCGAGAAATTTTATGGCAAGGTGTTAACTAGGAACTAAACAACCTTTGTTTAGGGAAGGAGAACTTGGACAACCTAACAAAAGTGACAAAAGTCATTGAAGTGTTTTAATGGAAATAACAAACTAATATTGTTTCTAAAAGTTAATATTGAGAAACGTGATGATAATCTAGAATGGTTCAAAAAGTTTGCTAAGGACCTTAAATATAGTTGTATTAATTAATGGAGTACCCACAAACCTTTTTCATATCTCAAGGGGAATTCTACAAAGATGCCCACTATCACCATACATCTTCATCTTAGGAGTAAGTGCTCTCTTTAAATTGATAAGTTGGTTGAGTAGCCTAGAATATGGATATGTTGAGAGCATTTAATGTAAGAATTAATTTAACAAAACCTTAGTTGTTGTTTGTGGATGATACACTATTGATGGGAGACCAATTGAAGAAACAAAGACATGGAGACGAGCCTTTTTGATCTATTGTAAGGTTTGGGGGGATTGCATGTAGTAAACTTTAAAGATTAAAATTTTGTTTGTTGAAACAAATGATAAGGCAGTGGCATCTAAGCACGCAAAGTTAGGATGCTAGATGAAGGGGGACATTTAATTGGTTAGGAATATCTCTTCCTATAAGGCCCATAAGAGTAGAGAATTGCCATCCTTTCCGTAGAAAGAATAAAAGGAGTTGGATACATAACTCTCGACTCTTGAACCTAACAAGGTGATTATTTATGCTTAATTCAACCTTTCTTTAGATCCTAACATGTACTTTCTCCCTCCTTACACTCCATAAATTGTCTTGAAGAGTTCGGTCTATTGTTTTTGCTATTTATGGTACTCTAAGAAAAAGGGAGGGTGTGTAAGATTGTGGCTTGGATAAAAATTGAGCTCCAAAAGAAATGGGAGGCTAAACTTGTTTAGCTCCAACTGAAAGAAAATCTATACTTTTCCAAAAAATTGCGATTTTGGTTGACATACAGATAGTTAAATCTAATGTAGAGATTTCTGCAAGTATGTTACAAGATCATAACCAAGTTGTTGTGTAAAGGACTTGCAAAAATTGATGACAATCCGAGGAACTAAACAACCTTTGTTTAGGGAAGGAGAATTTGTACAACATAACGATGGTGACAAAGTTGTTGTAGTGTTTTAATGGAAATAAGAACTAATATTGTTTTTAAAAGTTGATATGGAGAAAGCCAATGATAATCTAGAATGTTTCAAAAAGATTGCTAAGGACCATAAATGTAGTTGTCTTGATTAATGGAGTAATCACAAACCTCTTTCAAAACTCAAGGGGAATTTGACAAGGATGCCCACTATCTAGTATCACCATACCTCTTCATCTTAGGAGCAAATGCTTGTTGATTTTCCCTGCAAACCTAACACTCGACAATTTCGAATAAAATCACTTTATTAAACAATTGCATAGCTAGGTTATCAACAAAACATTAGCGAAAGCATTAAGGGGAAACCATAACACATTGCACAAAGATTTTCGGGTAAACAACCCCTGGAAAAACCCTTGCAGGAAAACCATATCTTCTTTTATTAATCTTGGGCTCCCTTCCTTGGATAATGGCCTTTCAAAGGATCGCAATGTAGCAATAGCCTAGCCCACCTGGCTGTTATCTCCCTCGCTGCTCCTTTGCACCTTTCCTCTGCCCTGCCCACTCACACTTGGATGAACTCTCTTCACCTGCTCAATGAGATCTCCTTACTCTCTACTCAGTGTGTCTCATCCTCTCACCTAGGCTGCCTTTTATTACATTGAGATTTGACCAAATGAATCACTAACCCTAGATTTCCAAAGTGATCAAAGGTTGAGATCTAATCTCACATTCACTTTAGATCTAACGACTAGGACTTAATCAAACTCTCACTTAAGTTACTAATGCCAAATAACTTAGGCATTTAACTTAATTAATCTAAAAGTGCATTCACTTTAATAGTTACACATAAAGTGAACTCCTAAGTTTTTCTTAGAGGTTACAAGGACGACTTCCACATGCTAGACATCAAGCCTATGTGGAAGTCCCTGTCCGATGCTAAAACATCAACACTCCCTCTTAGTGAGGAAGGTGCTTCCACTCTCCGGAAGTGGCCGTGTCTTCGCCATCCGATTTGTTACCATGGCTACTCTCCAATCCACTTGATTGGCTTCTCCCTCTTGCGCGAAAGCTATCCTTCCCATCTTGCTCGAACTCGTCTCTGAAGACTTTCATCGACTGCTTGGGACGCACTGCACGTTTCTCGCTAATCAGACCCTTGCCTGCAGCCTCCTGCTGCTGCCCAGGTCCTTTTTTGGGTTGCCGGAAGCCTTTCTAGGCGTTGCACGACTATCTTAGCCTATTGCCTTGGCTTCCTGCTTGCTCTCCGGACCTCTATGTGCTGGTGGTTGAGCCTTCTCTTGGTTGTTTCTCCTTGTCAGCTGTCCTCTCACTCGACCCTTGCTGTGATTGGCTTTGTGGCGGATAACTTCGCCATCGATTGCTTAATTCTCCAATGACTATATCTTTCTCTTGCCACTTGTCACGCGGATCACTAACAGTTGTCACATGCGACTGAGCTCCCTTCCACGCAAGCCTGCTACACTGTCCACGACTGTCTCTTTTGCGGCTCAACACGCTCAACCATAGCTGCTCAATCTGTTGTTCGCGTGGATCTGCAACAACCCTTGTCCACCGACCTCTACCTCAACTGTCGACACTTACTTCTGCTATCGACACACTCCACGATTGTCGGCCTGTAGTCTGGACGAACCCCTCACTACGACGACCACTTTGTCACTGCTGTCGTGTATCTCCCATGGCCTTGGCACCTTCTGCAACACGCTTTGGCTGCTCCAACTCCCACACATGTCATCTTCTCTTTAGCACGCATAGACCACCAAAAACCTCCGCTCGAAAGCTCGACTTTAGCTCGACGACTGTTGCAATTATGTGGTGGTTGTCTCTCCACAAGCACTCACTGCCTCTGCTCCACATAGATCGCTAGTCGCCCAACAACCTGAGTCTTCCAGCTCACACATTTTCTGCCATGGTTGACTTCTTAACCCGACGGTGACCTCTACTCTATGCGATGTTCGGATCCACTCAACCTCTTTCTGTTGCAGTCACGATCTTTCCTCCAACCATTGCTCACACTCATGCTCACTAGCTCGCGAACTTCAACAATCGTCACTTGATCCTTTCACGTTGGGAACAACACTTCCACGCTGGTTTCTCTTATGACTGATACACACAACACACTCGATCGTACGAGTATGATGGTTGTGCACGATGGTCATACACTGTACGGATTCCCCCCCTCCTTTGTTTTTATTAATTTCTTCTTTACCCTTGCAGTTGCAAACTCAAAAAAAGTTTCCTGCAGAAAATAAATTTTCCTCGCTGCAGAATAACCTCGTGCAACTTGTCTTACGTCAGGACCTAGGCTTTGATACCATGTTGATTTTCCTTGCAAACCTAGCACTCGACAGTTATTCTGGATAAAATCACTTTATTAAACAACTGCACAACTAGGTTATCAACAAAACATTAGCAAAAGCATTAAACAGAAGCCATAACACATTGCACAAAGATTTTCAGGTAAACAAACCCTGGAAAAACCCTTGTGGGAAAACCAGATCTTCTTTTATTAATCTTGGGCTCCCTTCTTGGGATAATGACCCTTCAAAGGATTCCAATGCAACAATAGCCTAGCCCACATGGCTGTTATCTCCCTTGTTGCCCCTTTGCACCTTTCCTCAACCCTGCCCACTCACACTTGGATGAACTCTCTTCACCTGCTCAATGAGATCTCCTCACCTTCTTCTCAATGTATCTCATCCTCTCACCTAGGCTGCCTTTTATTACATTGAGATTTGACCAAATCAATCACTAACCCTAGATCTCCAAAGTGATCAAAGGTTGAGATCTAATCTCACGTTCACTTTGGATCTAATGGCTAGGACTTAATCAAACTCTTACTTAAGTTACTAATCCCAATTAACTTAGGCATTTAACTTAATTAATCTAAAAGTGCATTCACTTTAATACTTACACATAAAGTGAACTCCTAAGCTTTTCCTAGAGATGGTAATAAGCTAAGTCACAGGGTTTGTCGAACCTAAAGCTTAAGGTTCAAAATTCGGCGAATCTCAAGGTTCGCCGAACCTAATGCCGATCCTGAATGAACTTGAATGCATGCTCGGATTCGAACCTTAGGATGAATTTGAAGCAGAATTTTATTGTGGTTTGGGATGAGGTTTCATTAGGGTTCAATATATATAGCCGAACCTAAAGTTGAACCTCATCCGAACCTTATTGGAAAATTCGAACCCTTATCGAACCTAATCGTTGCCGAACCCGAACTCGAACCTGAACCATGTGACTTAGGTTATAAGGACGACTTCCACATGCTAGACACCGAGCCTATGTGGAAGTACCTGTCTGATGCTAAAACATCAACAATGCCCTTTTTAAATTGATAAGTTGGTTTAGTGGCCTATAATATGGATATGTTGAGAGCATTCAACATAAGAATAGATCTAACAAAAACTCAGTAGTTGTTTGTGGATGACACACTATTGATGAGAGAAGCAATAAAGGAAGAAGCAATGACATGGAGGCAAGCCTTTTTGATTTGTTGCAAGGCTTGGGAGGAGTGAGGGTAGTAAACTTTAAAGATCAAAATTTCATTTGTTTAAGCAAATGATGAGGTGGTGACATCTATTACAGAAACACTCAATGTTAGAATGCTAGATGAAGGGGGACATTCGATTGGTTGGGAATTTCTCTTTCTGCAAGGCCCATTAGAGTAGAGAATTGCCATCCCTTCCCCCAAAAGGCTAAAAGGAGTTGGATACACGACTCTCTTGATTATTGATCCTAGCAAGGTGATTGTCTATGCTTAAATCAATCCTTCTTTAGATCCTAACATGTACTTTCTCCATCCTTGCACTCCATAAATTGTCTTGAAGAGTTTGGTCATTTTTTTTTTGTTATTTATGTGTCTTGTTGCCGTCCAAACTAGCAGTCCTACAAGGCCTTAGACTGCTATGGGAGCAACATAGGGGATAGGTGCCCAATGTCACCACAACACCTATTCTTTCCCTTTTCAAGCCAATCCCCTACGCTAAGAGGCTTTGGGAAACTTCCCTAAAATTAACACTTCACTACAAGAGTATTGAGACCAGTGCCTAAAAGAGTACTAGGTGAAGGTAGGAGTTAATTATTTAATAGCTTGCTGAAATAAACTATACTGCAGGAAGTAAAATGATCGAACAACAAACTATCTTACCCTTACTCTTCAAAAAAATGATAAAATAAAGTGCAAGAGGGAGGGGAAATGTTTTTACCACTTTTTGGATGACTTTCTATTTGAGTACCTTGACCAAAGTGGCTGGAAATGAGTGATTTCCTTGCTGTCTTGTTATTTCAGACCTGCAAAACAAAGTAAAATGTAGAAAACAACAAGGAATATGGCCTTTTGAGGCCTCCCACGAGTGCAAAAATGCATTAGATCACTAGATCTGTGGGTGAGAAGGGTAGGGCAGCAAGATGTAGGTGTTTACTAAGCCCAAGAACCTTCAGATCTGTTGTAAAGTTAATTTCCAGCAAGCTGGAAATTAATTTAGCAGAATTGGGGTTCAAATCCCCCTAGGTTCAAAAGCCAAAATTTGCTACAGCCAATGAAACCAATTTTTGGGCTGTAGTTATGCTCTATAATGACCAGAAACAAAGATACAATGTGCAAATCAGATCTGGAATTGAAACATAAGGGTTTAGGAAGATAAAATTTACAGAAATGCACCCTTTTAGTGTGTCCACCAAGTGTAGATCTAAAGATTTTGCTTGCTGTTATAGCGCAGATTTGCACACTTTTTCTCAAATAAACCCTTATAATAGATGTTTAATGAAGCATACGACTCAAGGGAATATGTATCTTGGGATAGGGAAGATCTCAAGTGGCAACAACCCCAAGATCTACTAGCTTGCAAAAGATAAAAATTAATAATATAGCCA
>ML794087.1:319009-330580 GCA_009831015.1 Picea engelmannii | reverse complement strand
TGCATGCATGACATGCACTGCACGCATGCATGTCATGTGCATTCTAAGTTAGTACGCATGCATGCCAAGTCAAGGGTAAGTTGTAACTGAAGTCTCAAGTCTAGTTCTAAGTTCGAACTAAAGTATGAAGCTGAGTTATGATTAAAGCATGCAAACAAGTTACTATTTTGAGCCATTCACTTCTCCTCTTCAGCCTTTATAAGCAGAGGTCGACCCCTCTCTTCAACACAGTTTGATACGCAGGTTAAGGGTGAAGCAATAGAGGCGCATATCAGTGATAAAGAGGCAGCATACCAAAGAAGCATAGCAGTGCTGTATATCAGCAATAGAGGCGCATATCGGTGATAAAGAGGCAGCATACCAAAGAAGCATAGCAGTGCTGTATATCAGCAATAGAGGCTGCATATCAGAGGTGTATATCAGCAGCATATCAGTGCTGTATATCAGCAATAGAGGCTGCATATCAGAGGTGTATATCAGCAACATATCAGTGCTGTATATCAGCAATAGAGGCTGCATATCAGAGGCGTATATCAGCAGCATATCAGTGTTGTATATCAACAATAGAGGCAGCATATCAGAGGTGTATTTCAGCAAGGTCTCTTAGGTCTCTGTCAGGTTAGAGTCATCTTGGCAAGCTCTTTAGGAGCAGAACATTCATGGTGGATATTTGTAAGTGATCTTACATTATTAATGCAATAAAGGAATATCGTTTGTTGGGGTTTTTCTCCCTGTACAGGGTTTCCCCAGGGTATATGTGTTGTTGATGTGCATGCTTACATATCTACATGGTTATTGCTATTCGGTTATGATTTGGTATTGTTGAAGTGTATTAAGTTGGAATCAAAGTGTTGAAGAAAATAAAAGAATTAATCCACATAAGAAATCAAGCTCATAATTTAACAATTACCTTTTATAGGAGGCGTTTTGGTACTCCTGCTTTGTAATGACATCATTGTACTCAACAATCCCTTTGACCTTCTTTTGTGATCATCAATCAGACATTAATAAAATTATCTTATCTTATCTAGTAACAACTATCATGAAAATCAGATGGCTTTGCCATGGCCTTTTGCTCGAGTTGTGCAACAATAGAGGATAATAAAGGATTAATGGGTGAACTCCACCTAGTCCTCCTTTGAATATTTTGTTTTGGACAACGTAATATTTGATGTCAATAATAGAAGAATTTCATTTTAAGACTTTCATTATTCACAAGTTTCATAAACTAATGACAAGTTTGAGACCATTTTGCTTTTGACAAATCAATGATATTATATATGATTTGGTAGCTTAGGAACATGGCCTACGTCTAGCCTAAGGTCCCCTAAATTTCTTGGGTGAAGGAGGTGCAAGAGAGGGTGGATAGATTGGTTAAATTTGGAGAGTGCCTACCTTTTTAACATTTGACACTTTTCAACATTCTAAGGCATTCACCTTCTTGTTATAGCGAATTGAAATTCAATAGGAATCCTACAAGCAAATAGGATTAGCCTTGTTGCATAACAACGTCCTCCTACACGTTTTTAGGGAGCATGCTCTTGAGAGTCTTGGAGTCCTCCCTAGTTCTATGAGAAGCAGTCCAAGAGCAGTGCTTTCAGGATGCTCTTAGGTTGTTTTGTAGCCCATAAAAAGTGCTCCATGAGTGCTCTTGAAAAAAAACAAAACACTCAGTGCTGCTAGGTGATTTTTTTTGTTTTTAGATTATGGGGCCTATGACAAGGGAAAATAACTCATGCCTAGGGTTTCTTGATGGATTAAAATGCTATTTCACTCCATTTGATGTCATTGTATCACTCTTTTCACTCATTTCACTCATCTTTGCTAGGGTTTTGAGTAGGCTTCTTGCTAGTTGTTGAGGAGTAGATTTGTTAGAGCTTGGAAGGGAGATTGAAGGCTGCCATAGTTACATTCAATTGTTATTGAAGAGTTGAAGGGGTAGGCTCTAAGCCCATTCTTACTTGTTTTTTTTTCCATGTATTTTAAAGTTGTATATTTTCTATGTTGAATGTTCTCTTCTCCTACTCTTTCCCATTTCTTCTTCTCTGTCGTTCTATTGTAGGTAGTAGGTTATTCTCAAGAAGCATGATGGGTATGTGGTTTATCACTATGCTTCCAATTTTTATATGATGGTGTCGATGGGAAACCGAAATACTTATGATGAGGAAGAACTAGAGTATGGTGGTGGCCCATACCATTAAGAGGAGGAAGAAATGTAAGGGGATGAAGGTGATGATGAAGTTGACAATGATGATAGAAATAAACCCAAAGAGAGTTCAACACCCTCATGTAAGTATGTGACAAGGCACTGGGGAGGGAAATTGGATGGAACCACTAAATTTACACGCCCCCATTGTGACACAACTTACACAACTTCATATACCTGTGTGAGGAAGCAACTATGTGTGACTATGCTAGGTGATGCAAAGAAGAGTAAGGTGATAGGAGTCAAAACGTGTGATAAAGTGCCAACAAAAGATAGAAAAAAAATACACAAGGGAAGACGAGGAAGCACAAAACAAATCCAAAAATTAAAAGGTTGAATCTAGAATCTCAGATAGAATGTTTGGTGGTTGTTTTGCAATTCCCCATTCTACTAGATCCTTGCCCACACATTCAGGGCATAGAACAATAGTAGATTTCCTTGACCAAGGTTGTAGGGATGACATGATGCAATAGAACAATAGTAGATTTCCTTGACCAAGGTCGCAGGGATGACATGATGCAAAAGTGTTCTTGTTTCTATATGCATGTGGCATACCATTCAATGTTCTTTACTCACCCTATTGGCATGAAATGGTACATGCAATCAACAATGCCCCTAAAGGATACAAGAGCCTTGGGTATGACAAGGCCAAAACCATGGGATTCGACAAGGAATGAGGGAAAATCCATAGTGCTTTGGGAAAATTTACAAATGATTGGATTGAATATGGGGCATCCATTATATTCAATGGTTGGACAAATTTTAAAAGGCCATTAATAAATGTTATTGGTGTATTTGCTAGTGGTGCGGTCTTCCTTTTAGCCTATGACTACTCAAATCGTTAACAAGACTAGTATTAATATTGCAGAGCCCTTAAATTAAAACCATTCAGGGGATTGGGCCGTACAATGTCATTCAAGTCATTATTAATAATGCTGCTTATTAAAAGGCAATGGGAGCAATCATTGAGGATATGTATCCTAAGGGTGTTTGGTGCACACATAGTACCTCTTGATGCATGCTATTATTAAGTTGAAGGAGAATGATAATAAATGGATGAGTGCATTGTACAAGAAAGGGAAGAGTGTGGTAAAATTTATTATCAATCATAGTCATGCCCACTACATTTTCCACAATCACTCAAGTTCAAGCTACTTGAGATTGTGAAAGCCAGATTTGTTAGCTATTACCTCACCTTTAGTTTCCTTTTTAAAGTAAAAGAGGCATTGGCTAGTATGGTCTCAAGTGATTCATGGCAGGGTTTGAAAGATAGGGTTGCATCCTCATTTGATAGAGAGGAATTTCAAGAGGTGGAGGAGACTGTACTTGATGGTTAGTTTTGAGGACAAGTTAGGTATGTTCAGCATTTCACCAAGCCCATTTATAATATGAATGCTTAATCTAAACTAATTTACTTTAATGTTATAACCTACTATACTTTATTTGTATTATAGTGTCACTTTAATGTCTATTATACTTTAGTAATACTAAAATGTTTAATTAATAGTATACTGTTTAATTTAATTGTTTATAACCTAATATTAAAAGTGCTTTAATAACACTATATTGTTAATATACTTTAATAGTACCATAATATTCATATTTACATTAATAGAACTATTATGGTCAGTGCATTTATAGTGCCTTATTATTTCTCTATCGTTAATATTCATTATGCCGTTCTTTTACTCTTCTTCTTTTGTTCACTTTGTTAGTTTATGGTTCACTTTGATAGTTTCTGGTTCCCTTTTGTTAGTTTCTGGTGCACTATATTAATATACATTTATGGTTCTATAATATTTATTATATCCTAGTTTTCATTATAATGCTTAATATAAACTAATTTACTTTATTATTATAACCTACTATACTTTATTTGTATTATAATGTCACTTTAATGTCTATTATACTTTAATATGCTAAAATGTTTAATTAATAGTATACTGTTTAATTTAATTGTTTATAGCCAAATATTAAAAGTGTTTTAATAACACTATACTGTTAATATACTTTAATAGTACCATAATATTAATATTTACATTAATAGAACTATTATGCTTAGTGCATTTATAGTGCATTATTATTTCTTTATTGTCAATATTCCTTATTACTGTAATATTATTATTTATATATTTTTCAAGGAAATCTTTGCAGAAAACTCTCCGAGTACTTCCTCATAATTTATAGATGGTAAACGGGGTAAACTGTCAACCTGGATTACGAGGCCTAATCCCAAGGGGATCAAGAGAGTCGAATCGGTGATCTCCCCAACTATTCACTAGGGAAAGATCTCATGTCTGGCTCAAGACCGCCTGAGATAACCCTCATGACTTATAATATTATTATATATTACCTAAAATACATTAATATCTATTTTAAGGTTCTATGTTTTTATATAACCTAATATTAATAATGCATTAATAATACTATAATGATAGTACTTGAATATTAATATGGTTCTATTATGTATTCATTGATAATACTATAATGATTATTATAAACAAATATACATTAATAGTATAACCTGTTATACATTTATTGTATTATAATGTCACTTTATTGTCTATTATACATTAATAGCACAAAAAAATGCTTATTATTCATTAATTAATACTATAACTTTTAATTTAATATTAAAAGTGCTTTAATAACACTATATTGTTAATATACTTTAATAGTACCATAATATTAATATTTACATTAATAGAACAATTATGGTTAGTGCATTATTATTTCTCTATCGTTAATATTCATTATGCCGTTCTTTTACTCTTCTTCTTTTGTTCACTTTGTTAGTTTATGGTTCCCTTTTATTCATTATGCCGTTCTTTTACTCTTCTTCTTTTGTTCACTTTGTTAGTTTATGGTTCCCTTTGATAGTTGCTGGTTCCCTTTTGTTAGTTTATGGTGCACTATATTAATATACATTTATGGTTCTATAATATTTATTATATCCTAGTTTTCATTATAATGCTTAATATAAACTAATTTACTTTAATATTATAACCTACTATACTTTATTTGTATTATTATTATAATCTACTATACTTTATTTGTATTATAATGTCACTTTAATGTCTATTATACTTTAATAATACTAAAATGTTTAATTAATAGTATAATGTTTAAATTAATTGTTAATAGCCAAATATTAAAAGTGCTTTAATAACACTATATTGTTAGTATTCTTTAATAATACCATAATATTAATATTTACATTAATAGAACTATTATGGTTAATGCATTTATAGTGCATTATTATTTCTGTATTGTTTATATTCCTTATTACTATATTATTATTATTTATTTATTTTTCTAGGAAATCCTCGCAGAAAACCATTCGAGTGCTTCCCCATGATTCACGGATGGTAAACGGGGTAAACCGTCAACTCGGATAATGGGGCCTAACCCCAAGGGGATCAAGAGAGTCGAACCTGTGATCTCTCTAGGGGAGAGATCTCATGTCTGGCTCAATATCGCTTGAACTAACCCTCGAGGCTTATAATATTATTATATATTACCTAAAATACATTAATATTTCTTATTACTATATTATTATTATTTATTTATTAGCTAACCCTTGAGGCTTATAATATTATTATATATTACCTAATATTATCATATATTACCTAAAATACATTAATATTCCTTATTACTATATTATTATTATTTATTTATTTTCCAAGGAAATCCTCGCAGAAAACCATTTGAGTACTTCCCCATGGTTCACGGATGGTAAACGAGGTAAACCGTCAACCCGGATTACAAGGCCTAACCCCAAGGCGATCAAGAGAGTTGAACAAGTGACGTCCCCAACTGATCACTAGGGGAGAGATCTCATGTCTGGCTCAAGACCGCTTGAGCTAACCCTCGAGGCTTATAATATTATTATATATTACCTAATATTATCATATATTACCTAAAATACATTAATATCTATTTTAAGGTTCTATGTTTTATATGACCTAATATTAATAATGCATTAATAATACTATAATGATAGTACKTGAATATTAATATGGTTCTATTATGTATTCATTGATAATACTATAATGATTATTATAAACTAATATACATTAATAGTATAACCTATTATACATTTATTGTATTATGTCACTTTATTGTCTATTATACATTAATAACAMAAAATTCTTATTATTCATTAATTAATACTATAATGTGTAATTTAATATTAAAAGTGCTTTAATAACACTATATTGTTAATATGCTTTAATAACACTATATTGTTAATATGCTTTAATAACACTATATTGTTAATGTACTTTAATACACTATATTGTTAATATATTTTAATAGTACCATAATATTAATATTTACATTAATAGAACTATTATGGTTAGTGCATTTAAGCATTATTATTTTTCTATTGTTAATATTCCTTATCACTATAATATTATTATTTATTTATTTTCCAAGGAAATCCTTGCAGAAAACCCTCCGAGTACATCCCCATGATTCACGGATGGTAATTGAGGTAAACCGTCAACCCAGATTACGGGGCATAACCCCAAGGAGATCAAGAGAGTCGAATGTTACAAACATAATAAAAATGATAATAATAAATATAATAATTGTAATAATAAATAAAATTATTTAATTAAATCAAGAGGCACTTACCTCCTCACCTTGTGACTAGTCAATGCTATATAGCAAACCGTCACGAGGGTAGTGTAATCATCTTTTTTATCATTATCAATAAAATATCAATATTCAGAATTATTCATCTTCTCCAGTGAATAACAGTTTTCATGTTACAGTGGTATCAAAGCTTTCATTCTGATCCAACTTCCGCCATTAATTTTCCTCCACTTGTGCATTTTCCCCCATTAAATTAACCCCCCACCTGTACCTTGTTCCTAACCTTGCAGACCCCACAACCCGTAAACTATTCCTAAACAGTAGCCCTTCCCCCCAAATCCCTCCTAAACTTTCATAACCCCATTCCCTAAACAGTCTCCCTGTCTCCCTGCTCCCGTAACTCCATCCCTCCTAAAAAMCTACCATAACCCCATCCCTCCTACACCCGCACGTCCCCACACACTYYGCATCCTACCCCCCTCGACACCTCCTATTCCTCGTAACCCTTCTCGATGTCTAGCCCCCCCGCARACCCCATGCCCTTATAGACCCAACCCTCCCTGCGTCTCGTAACCCTTCCTGATGTCTACCCCCCCGCAGACCCCGCGTCTTATAGACCCAACACTCCCCGCGTCCTGTGCGACCCATCCCACCCACCCCCGACCACAACGCCGCTCAATTCGCTGCCAACCGCTCAGACCCTACACCCTGCTCAATCCGCAACCAACCGACAGACCCGACACACGTGTCCCATTCTCGGTCCCCTCACTAGTGGCCTTTCATTACCATTCACAACTTCTTGTAAAGTCGTGCCACCATTCTCACCCTCACTTAAATTACATTAATTATAAAAGATATATTAATTATAATATATATATATATATCTTATGTTAATTTATTATATATGATATATATAATATCTATATATACATAAAATAAAATTAATATAAATATATATTAAAAATTAATATTTAAAAAAAAATCACAAGGATGGTCAACAACGAAGAACTTAAGGCCAATGTGAACAAATGCAGAGATGACGTCAACGGTGTAAGGTACCGACTTAACAATGTCAGAAAAACGCAAAAAGACATGAATGAAAAAATCGATAAATTACTCAAAACTAAGAGCAAAATTGATCGGTTAATACAACAAGGTGAAAGATTATTGGCGCTCTTCGAAAATGATAAAAGTGAATCAAAAGGAAGACTTGATGAACATAGTGAAAAAATTGAACAATTAATGGAACGTGTTGAGGCCTTATTCGCAGAGCCCTTAGCTTATCGAAGACCACCAGTAAGTTCGGAAATACCAGAGATAAATTAAGAAAATCAAGGGAACTAGGAAATTCCAGAGGAATTTTTTTCGAGAAATATGCACACACCCAGATTCCACGACAAAGATTACCAAAAATTAAAAAAGGAGTTACCAAAGTATGACGACAAGGACCATAGAGGAGCTGTTGTTTGGATAAACAAAATGGATGGAGTTTTTGAATCAAACCCCCCGCTAGGTGAACGAGAGAAGGTAATGACATCCTCTAACAGTCTAGAAGGAGAAGCTTATGATTGGTACCTTTGGTGGTCCATAAAATGTGATGCATGTTCCTTCCACTGGAAGAATTTTACAACAACCCTACTTAAAAGATTTCATGATGAAGAGGATGGTGACCTGTATAACAAGTTCGTGCATCTCAAACAGAAGGGAAACGTAAACGTTTATACACATGAATGGGAGTTTCTTGCAATAAGGAAATGCGGATGAGCGGATGAGCAACTCATCAAAATGTACATATGTGGCCTAAAAGATTACATTCATAGTGAAATTAAACTATGGAATCCTAAAACAATTGGGATGCAAGACACGCAGCAAGGCTAATAGAACAAAAAACAAGTTCAATAAACCAACATTCACAAGTCCAAAAAGGTTAAATAAATATTCAGACAATAGAATGAAGAAATACACTCCAAACAAACCTAACAAGTACTTGCCACCTTATTTGAGGGAAGGTCAAGCCAGTCATCAAGACTCAAATAAAAAATGGTAAAGCAAATGCCGATATTGTGGAGACAAATGGTTTCCTGGGCACAAATGGAACAATAAAAAAATATATTCTTGTAAAGCAGAAAAGGAATCAAGCACATCTGACAGTGATTTAGATAACGAAAGTGAAGAGGAAGGTGAGGCCCCCAATACAAAAACCAATGAGGCCATGCCCAAGATATCCCTGGCTGCAATAGCAGGAATAACACAACCGCAAACGTTAAAACTAAAAGGGCACATAAAAAAAGAAAATGTCACCATTCTAGTTGATACAGAGAGCACCCATAATTTCATAGATGTAAATGTTGCAAAGAATTTAAACCTATTCGTATATCCAATCGCGGATATAAGAGTAATGGTGGTAGATGGCAAAAAAATTGATAGCGTAGGAAAATGCCACAAGATCAAGCTTCAAGTAGCAGATTACAAATTGGAATCTGGATTCTACACCGTACCCTTGGGAGGAGTAGACGCCGTCTTGGGAATTCAATCGTTACAAATGCTAGGGACCTATTCTGCAAATCACCGAAAACAATTTATAAAATTCAAATGGGAAGGAAGACAATGCAAATTATATGGATTCCAACCACCTCCCACCCAAATTATATCCTCACAACAAATGGAGAAACTAATTTGAAAAGGAGCACCAACTTACGTGGCACACTATCATTAGATGGAGTTATTAACAACAGAAATAGTTAAGTCTCAACATCCAGAGATTCAAACATTAATCCAAAAATATGACAAGGTATTCCAAGACTTACCTATGAAGCTACCACCTAATAGAAACATAGAACATATAATCGAGGTTAAGCCAGATTCAACACCAGTTAATATTAGACCTTATTGATATCCTCACCACCATAAGACGGAAATAGAAAGGTTGATTCAAGACCTATTGAAATGTGGGGTTATTACGACAAGCAGGAGTCCATATGCAGCCCCAGTAGTACTAGTTCGGAAAAAGGATGGATCTTTCGGGCTATGTATAGACTATCGAGGGTTAAATAAAATAACTGTAAAAAACAAATTTCCTATACCCTTCATAGATGAGTTGCTAGACGAACTCCATGGAGCTAAAGACTTCTCAAAATTGGATTTAAGATCAGGGTACTACCAGATTCGAGTAAGATTAGAATATGTACAAAAAACTGCTTTTCAAACACATGAAGGTCATTATGAGTTTAAAGTCATGCCGTTTGGTCTAACCAATGCACCAACTACCTTCGAAGCAACTATGAATCAACTTTTTCGCCCCTACTTAAGGAACTTCGTATTGGTTTTCTTTGATGATATTCTTATTTACAGTAAAACTTGTAAGAAGCATACGAAGCATTTAGAACACGTACTTTCTCTCTTAGAGAAAAATCAGTTCTATGCAAAACTATCAAAATGTTCCTTTGGTAAAGAAGTAGAATACCTTGGTCATGTCATATCTCGAGAAGGAGTCAAGGCAGACCCTGAAAAAATCAAGGCAATCACAGAATGGCCAAAACCAAAGAACATATCAAAACTAAGGGGATTCCTTGGATTAACGGGTTATTATCGAAGATTTATCAAGAACTACGCTCATTTAACAACACCCTTGTCAAACTTATTAAAGAAAAAATCCTTCAAATGGGATAACAATGCACAATAATGTTTTGAAACATTAAAAAGGGTTATGTTGTCTACACCTGTGTTAGCAACACCAGGTTTTGCAAAACCCTTTGTAGTAGAATGTGATGCATCAGGAATTGGAATAGGAGCAATATTAATGCAAGATGGCCACCCAATAGCATTTGAAAGTCGAAAGCTCAACAAAAAGGAAGAGTTAAAATCTACCTATAATAAGGAAATGTTAGCTATTATGCATGCATTAGCTAAGTCACGACAATATCTCTTAGGAAACAAATATTTGATATGTACCACAATAGTCTTCAATACTTACTAAGACAAAAAACATTGTCCACAGAACAACAAAAGTGGATGTAGAAACTTTCCACCTTTGATATGGAAACAATACCACACAACAAAGGGAAAGACAACATAGCTGTTGATGCACTATCACAAAAAGATGAGGAAGTAAAAGCATATGCAACAACAATAGTCATTCCAGATTGGTTGGATGAAATTCGAGTTGAGTATGCCAAAGATCCTGAATCTAATTCCATAATCAACAATTTAGACCCAAACCCCAAATTTGAATGGAAAATGACATTTTATGGTACAACAACATAATCTACCTAATTCCATCCTCAAAATTTAAAATGAAAGTCTTAAGGGAGTCACACAGCTCCCGAGCATCAGGACATGTGGGTTTTTTGAAAACCTACTATAATGCACGACAATCATTCTATTGGAAAGGAATGAATAAGGATATTCAAAGATTTGTTGCCGAATGTGAAATATGTCAAAGGAATAAAAATGAAAATGTTACGACTCTAGGATTACTTCATCCCCTACACATTCCTGAACAAAAATGGGAAGAGATCTCAATGAATTTCATTGAAGGGCTACCCATGTCTGATGGGAAGGATAAATTTTTTGTTGTGGTTGACAGATTAACCAAATATGCACATTTCATGGCAATAAAAAAACCGACTCAACAAAACAAATTGCAGATGTTTTTTGCAAAAACATTTATAAGTTACATGGGTTTCCGAAGGTAATTGTCAGCGATAGGGATGCAAAATTTAAAGGAAATTTCTAGAAAGAATTTTGCAAAAATACAGGAATATCTC
>ML794087.1:294962-310591 GCA_009831015.1 Picea engelmannii | reverse complement strand
CATGTTTGCTTCAAATCGGAGATGGTGTCTTGGACATGGTTTACAACAGCAACAATAGAGTTACATTATCCACAACACTGCTTGGGTTTGAAGTGGAACTTCATACCGGGTCACACGGTACACCATCTAGCTAGTATTTTGAGTCTTTGCCTTGTAGTTGGGGCATCAAATATACAATGATTTTTCACAACGAGGGTTTTGATTCTTCACTCTTGATAGTTGACATTTATGATGGACGAATGAAAAATATGAATCACTCTTGATTGAAATCTGATTGTATTTGATATTGTCATGTTTTAAAAATTGGTTTTTCGCATTCTATGCAATGAATTTGCATTATATTAAATGTAATCTTTCATTTGTAATGCAAAATTTTATGTATTTTTCTTGAAAATCTATTTTTATTTTTATTTTTCATGGTGTCGAGTTTTGAGTCTTTGGCCAAAACAAGTCATGCCCCAAGTTGAGTCTAGTATTAGTCACACATCTAGAAGCAACTATTTTGGATTTTTGGCTTCCTTTGTTTGATTGTACTCCACTTGATTTTTGCACCAAAATCACTAGGCACAAGCAAACAACCACTTACTTGGTTGACCACAAAGGTACATTTCTCACCTAAGCAAGGTCATTGTCCCAATCAACTTTTGAGAAATGTTCCTCCCACCTAAAACAAAAATTGGGGACAATTTCCTCTAAGCAAGGAAGAAATGGCGAGGACTAGTGAGGTGGAAAAGTGAATAACATACATTAATGTATTAGACATCTATATTTGATTTATGTAACTCTTATCACCAGTCACTCCACTAACCACTAAATTTGTAAATTGTAATCACTCCACCAATCACTAAATTTGTTAAATGTAATCTCTCCACCAAATGCTTTATCTATCTTTCCACATATCTATAAATTTTGGTTTTATGTACTCTTATAAATATCTATTATGCAATCTAGAGTGTGTAGTGTGTACAGTTGTGGCAACCTATCTTCTTGCATCTTTGCACTAAGAGAAGTGAGGTGCTCATGGGTGGGGGAGATACCCTTGTGTGTCTAATGCTAATAAAATGAAATTAAAAAAAAGAGTTGCTTTCGTAAAAGAACAATGTATTATTTATCTTACTATATTTAATAATGACTATAAACTAGCATATATGCATCTTAACCTTAAATCTATTATGCGCCGAGAGAGATTAAAAAAGATGAGGTGCAAACCTTAATATTTATCAAATAACACAAGTGAAAAGAGATTGAGGTTTGCATGTTGAGTTTTTTTTATGCTTATCGGTGATTAATAAATCATGGGTTAAGATGTATCTATGCTAGTAGTTTCTTATGTGAGTGCTTTCATTGTTGACACTTTCATGCACACATCATTTGAGTTCGATGGTGTAATGTATTCAACTGCTTTCCCTTGGCTAGCGGGTTACCAAACTTAGGAAATTTCTCCTCTCTCTACCAATCCAACTCTTGTAACAAGATTCCCATGCAACCTACATAATTATTTTAAATACACAATGGAATTTTTTTTCCTTTTTTTCCCAAGAAAAAAGTCGTGATTCCTTTATTTCAAGAAGAAATGGTGAAATTATATTTAACACATGTCTGAGGACACTAAAACCAAAAAGAGGGATGAAACTAGATGCCAGGTGATATAAAGTCTAATGAAATGAGAAACCCTATAGCTCAATAACATATAGACCAACAAACTGATATCAAACATTTTTTTAAATTGCAGATATTCAATAAATTTTAAAAATGAAACCAAAAGAATATATCTTGACCATGTTTCGCCATGAACTGAACCAAAATCAAACCCAGACATTGCATGTTCTTTACCAAGAGATTACTCTAAGTTAGACAAATATCTATCTAGTAGGGAGGACAACAAGATTTGTATCCTTTGACTCAATGATCTCTAGTAGGCCTACTTGAGCATTCATTGCTTGCTTTGATAGACCATTTGCAATAACATTTAGTTCTATGTATATATGCCTGCAAGAAAAATAATCCAATCTAGCTAGCTGTTCCTTTGCCTTTCAAATGAGACGCTCCAACCCCAAATTTAGATTCCTCCTTTGACTCAGTGATCTCCGGTAGGCCTACTTGAGCATTCATTGCTTGCTTTGATAGACCATCTGCGATAACATTTAGTTCTATGGATATGCTTGGAAGAAAATTAATCCAATCTAGCTAGTTGTTACTTTGCCTTTCAAATGAGACGCTCCAACCCCAAATTTAGATTACTCCTTTGACCAATGATCCACTCCACTACTAGCTTTGAATCCCCACGAGAGTTGTAATTCTATCAGACCCTTTCCATAGCTAACTTCACCAAAATGAGAATGGCCCCAATTACCATGCCATTGTTACAAAACCCCAAATGGCAAGAAAATGAAAATAAATGTAACTCTAATATGAATAGTTCCCATCCCTCTTCACATCTTGCTCCAATTTCCCTCAAAAGCTCCATCAAAAAAACACCAAGCCTTGTTTGAGTCGATGTGCAAAGTATTGCTTGTCTCGGGCCTATTGCAGTTACTTCTTTCAAAAGACCATCAAAAGCATATTGAATCTTGTAAAGGACTTGGATAGGAGTGATCCTCCTATCATCAAATAACAATTTATTTCTCATTCTCCATAGGGCCGATCACACAATAATAGGGAGTGCTTCAAATTCTTCAAAACATTTTTCCTCCCACCAAGATTTGGGAGCCTCCTCTAGATTTATTTCTCTCTAATGAACAACCCCCTTGTAAGAGTTATTGACACAACCCATACTTCCATATAAAATTGACAACCCACAAACATATGAAAAATAGACTCAGATGTGCATTTGCACATAGGTCACCATCTCGAGCCTTCAAAGGGTATTTTAAGAATATTGTCCCAAAGGGTCTTTTAAGAACATTGCCCCATGTCAAAACCTCGTTGGATAAAGCCATCCAAAGAAAAATCCTAGTTTTCAATGTTGCCCTAATCTTCCATACCTTCTTCTTCCACCATTGTTTGATTTGTACTTGATCGTTTGTGTACATTGCCTCATATCCTAGCCTTGTAGTATAGAAACCACCAACAACATTTTTGGCCCAAACTATTAGATCCTCCTCCTCTTTGATGTGAACATTGTTGACTGAAAATCTTTGAACAATAACATCCCACTTTGTAGCTTCTTGATCCTCCAGCCCTATATCTTTAGATTTCAACCACCCTCCACCCTAGGGAAAAAGGACCTTCCAAGGAACTTGCATCACCCAATGATGTTATACTGGACTTCCTTAAAGTAGTACATTGACCTATAGATAACCTAAAATCATTGCCACAATCAATTTGAGGATCCACCCCAAATTTGATACTTTTTCCATTTCCAACCTTCCAGGGAAGCCAATGGCTCATAAGTGGGAAAGCTTGAACTAGTGCTTTCCAAACTGTGGATGCATTAATAAAGTTTTTGATTGGCAATCTGATCCACTCCAACAATGTTAAAGGATGGATGTATCTCTGAATGAGCACTTCCTTCCATAAACTTGCCCTAGTTATCATCTTCCATAAGCATTTGGTAGTGAGAGCCTTGGCAAAATGGAAGATTCTTACGTTTTGCTAATTTGTCCCATCTTACTAATTCTATTTTCTCCTTTTCATTCTTTCTAGTTCATAGGGAACAAGAAATCTTCCTCTTGATTTTTTGTAAAATTTCTTTGGGGATGTAGGCCAAGCATGGCCATTTAGCGAGGATTTCCTTCAACGCTACCTTAACCGAGGTTAATCTACCACTAATGTAGAGCCATCTTGTATACCATGAAGTAATCCTACTCAAATATTTGAGACCTAGGTCAATTTAATGGATTTTGTTGCCCCTTCACTGCTTTGTGAAACATTATAGAGGACCTCTGTTTGTTCACCTCCTTTGTTATGGTCTTGTAGTACAACTCCAGTACACGATGTATTGACGTAGCATCCCTCAATGAGCCATCACCAAAAAGTAAGACATCGTCCACAAAAAATAAATGTGTTAGATATATATAGTTCTGTTGTTTTTTCTTCCCATGAGATATGATCGATATATTATTACAATGATGAGTGTTCCATATATAGGGAACATATGGTGACCATCCATGAAAGGATGCGTCCCTTGAATAATCAATAACTATTTATTATTATCATTTACTTATTATATATGATATTTAATAATCAGTAATTATTTTATTAATTATTATTCTAAGAGAATGTCTTCTCGATGTTGTCCAAACATCAACACTCCCTCTCAACGAGGGAGACATTCTGCATCATGCCAAGCTTGTCTTTGAAGTATACAAACTTCACCCTAGACTCATGACACTTGTCTGTCATTCTTGGGAGACATCTCTCTCCCACCTGAATTGGGGAGAAACTCCTGCGGCTCTCCCTCTGAGCCAATTAACTCTCTCTAAGATCAGGCTCACTTTGGGTCCACATGTAATAGCATATAACATCGTGAGTCTTTATTATTCCTTGTCAAATCACCATGACTAGGACAAAGACCACACCGGGATCTTTCACCACAAGTACACACCTATGAGTGAATGTCATCCTAATGCTAACTGACACGTGGAAAGCACTTCAAACACCTTGAGTCCATATTATTCCTTGTCATGATCAAGGAAGGACTACATCTGGGCCCATTTACTACAAGTGCACCTTTATGATAAATGTATCCTATCTCCCTTGGTCTGCAGCTTGATCTTGGAGAAGGTCTGCCCGATGCTGAAACATCAACACTCCCTCTTAGCTAGGGAGGTAGCTTTCCATAGTAATACACAACTACTGTCTAGAGACACACAGTCTCCGCTAGTGGTACACAACCACCATAGTAGCAAAAGGTTTGTCACACATGGCACTTCCATGTGGACTTCTAGAGGCTACTCCCTCTAGGAACACTTAGGGTCAACTCCCCATAGCGTGTGATGTCAAGGTCAACTCTCTTGACATGTCCTCATGTGCTCTCCATAAGGGACGTTGGGATATAAGACCAAACACACTTATCCCTTCTCGGTTAAGTGTCCTCACAGATCAACTCAACTCAATTCACAGAGGAGTACGATCTGGAGAATGTCTGTCACACATGGCACTCCATGTGGACTTCTAGAGGGTACTCCCTCTAGAAACACTAGGGTCAACTCTCCATAGCGTGTGACGTCAAGGTCAACTCCCTTGATGTGTCCTCATTTGCTCTCCACATGGGATGTGTCCTCATGTGCTCTCCACAAGGGACATTCGGCTATAACCCCAAACACACTTATCCCTTCTCGGATAAGTGTCATCACAGATCAACTCAACTCAGTCACAGAGGAGTACGATCTGGAGAATGTCACAGGAAGCTGCAAACATCAACACTCCCTCTCAGCGATGGAGGCATTCTCTGCCATGCCAAGTTTGTCACGGAAGTACTTGAACTTCATCCTGGTTTGGTAAGAACATCAACAACCTGCTCATTTGTAGGAAGGCACTGCACCAGTGCTTTCTTCCTCTGCACCATGTATCGGATGTAATAATACTTGATCTCAATGTGGTTCGATTTGTCTTGAAACACTAGATTCTTTGAGATCTTCACACAACTTTAGTTACCATAATGAATAATGGTGGAATCCAACACATGTTCAGATAAATCTTCAAGGAGTTTGCGAAGCCACACTGCTTCATGGATTGACATACTTAATAAAATGTACTCTGCTTCTACTATGCTCAAAGCCACAGAAGTCTGTTTCCTGCTACACCAGGAAACCATGGAAGATCCCAAAGTAAAGCAACACCCGAAGGTGCTCTTTCTGTCCACTGTGCTCCCTGCCCAATCAGAGTCAATATATTCCTGCCATATCATATCAATACTGGAAGTATATCTCAGACCATGTCCAATTGTGCCTCGCAGGTATCTCGACACATGCTTTGCAACAATCTAGTGTGTCTATCTCGACTGACTCATAAACTGGCCAAGTGCACTCACTGCATAGCAAATATTTGTTCTGGTGTTAACCAGATACATCAATGATCCAATCAGTTGTCTGTACAGAGTCAGATTAATTTCGTCAGAATTGGAAGAAGACACACTTAGTTTCTTCAGATTCGTCACCATTGGTGTAGCCACGAGCTTCAAGTTCAGCGTCCCAAACTTCTTCAATATCTCAACTGTGTACTTCCCCCAACTCAGGAAGATCTCATCAATTCTTTGCCACACCTCTAGTCCCAAGAAGTAGTGCATCATACCAAGGTCCTTCATCTCAAACTTAGAGGCCAACGCATACTTGCATTCAACAATAAGGCTCTCCATATCGGTGAGGAATAAATCATCAATGTAGAGGACCAAAAGCAGGGACTCACCATTAACTATCTTGTAGTAGAGGTTGGGATCAACAACACTTTTATTGAACCCCAAAAATCACAGGTGTCCATCAATCCTCGCATAACAAGCTCGAGGTGGTTGCTTGAGTCCATACAAGGCCTTCTTCAACCTGCACACATGAGACTCCTTCTCATGTATCACAAAACCATCTGGCTGCTTGATGTATACTTCTTCTTCAATCTCTCCATTGAGAAAGGTTTTCTTTACATCCATCTGATGTACTCTCCAACCCATGTATGTTGTAGGGGAAATAATCATCCGGATAGTAGTGTATCGAGCAACAAGAGCAAATGTCTCCTCATAATCTATTCCCTCCACCTGAGAGAATCCTCTAGCAACGAATCTCATTTTGTGCCTCCCGATGCTCCCGTCAACTGTGTGTTTGATCTTGTAGATCCATTTGGAAGTCACTACAGACTTCCCCTTAGGTCAGAGAACAATATCCCACACATCATTCTTCATGATGGATTGATACTCCTCCATCATGACATCTCTCCATACTGGATGACTAGTTGCCTCCTCATAATAGGAAGGCTCAAAATGAATGATGTGGCTCATAGCTGCGACATAGCATGAATATCTCTGAGGTCTCTTGCTCACTCAGAGGTACCACGAGGAGATGCATATCCTTCTGCCTCCTGCAGAGTCTGACGAGCCCATGTGGGTCTCTTCCAACCTACTACAATATCTCTGGGAACATCAACTGGAGCTATAGGATCAACGAGATCAATTTGATCAATTTGATCAATCTCCATGTGAGATCCTCTAGATCTCTTAAAGGATACCTCCTCCTCAAAGGTAACATCTCTGCTCACCTCAATTTGTCTCTAACCAGGGATGTAGATCCGGTATGCCTTCGAAGACTCATTGTAACCCACAAATGTACCCTTTTTTCCTGAAGGGTCTAGCTTGATCCTTTTCTCCTTAGGTACATGAATGTATACTGGACACCCAAATATCTTGAAGTGTCCAACCTCAGGCTTCACTCCGGTGAAGGCCTCCTCGGGCGTCATGTTCCTCAAAGTCTTGTGAGGACTTCTGTTCTGAACATACACTGCAGTCATGGATGCCTTTGCCCATAGAAACATAGGTAAATGCTGATCATGCTAAGTCATCTTGGACCATACTTGATATATCGAGGTTCCCTCATAAACCAATGTCTCAAGAAGCTGAAAAACATCAACACTCCCTCTGGAGCTGGAGGTGACTCCTCCTTTGTATCTGCTCCCTCTGACACTGAAGGTAGCTCTTCCTCCTTCTCTTGAGGTAACTCAATCTTTGCTCCCTCTGGATGTAGTACCGCCTCCCTCTCTGGGAGTGCCTCTACATACACTGGAACTGCTCCCTTGCCTGCTTCCTCAATATCTCATGGCGCGACTCATGTACTGGACTACTACACCTGCTCCCTCTGAGTCTCGTAATGTGTTTGTCTTTTCTACTGGATCTACCATAGTTGTGCTACAGTCGGTCTTGACTCGTTGTATCCATGATCATTGGAACTGTCTCTGCGTCTGGCATGGTCCTGTCCTGGGAGGTACATTGCTCCTAGAGACTTCTTGTCTTTGAGCATCATGTATCGCAATGTCTCTCCTTTATATCATGTTGGAAGGTCTTTCCCTCCATGTCTACTTCCTGCGACTGTCATTATGGCTCCTTCTCAGAGCTATTACCCGTGACCTTCCCGGAACAAGAAACAAGAAAAACAAAAGCATCTCCTAGAGGAGATCAATTTATCTGGTGCACAACTATATAGAGTGACCCTCCAAATAATATGTCTTCTACTATGACCAACACACATCCAACATATACTCGATGTCATACGGCTACCAACACACATCCAACATATACTCGATGGCATATGGTTACCAACACACATCCATCATATACTCGATGTCATAAGGCTACCAACACACATCCATCATATACTCGATGTCATACGGCTAACCATGTTGATTTTCTAGTGTTAAATTAAACAAGCGCAATTTTCCGCAAGTGGTAATTACTTCCAAGGATATACGATATTACTTTAGTAAACACTAGAACATCACTAAGTAATTCGGAAAATTTCAACTTCTTAGTCTCTTCCATAGATAACGTGTGAGAGAGAAAAAATATGTGTGTCTATTGTTGTGTCTTTTTATATTAATATTAGATTGATCCAAAAAAGACATGTCTCTTTTAAAAATTAAATTTAAAATTAAATTAAATTTTCTTTCTTATAAATAGTTGGAGAATACCTCTGTAGCTACCCAAAGATTAATTTGGTTATAATCCATCCACATAGCATTTGACTTTGCTAAATTGTTCCTCCATAATTCATGTGATTCTTTGCATAAATATAGGTAGAAGTAAATATGTTGTACATAGAGATTGTAACAACCCCATAAATTTAACACTCCCAACATTTTACTCAACTCTCATTTTCTTAGGCCCCCCTGTGAAGGAGTCAAGCCCAGTCCCGCTCTGATACCATGTTGTTTTCTCTTCATCTAAGATATGATCGATATATTATTACAATGATGAGTGTTCCATATATAGGGAACATATGGTGACCATCCATGAAAGGATGCGTCCCTTGAATAAGCAATAACTATTTATTATTATCATTTACTTATTATATATGATATTTAATAATCAATAATTATATTATTAATTATTATTCTAAGAGAATGTCTTTTTGATGTTGCCCAAACATCAACATGTTCCCCATCCTGATTCCTTCGAGACCTCCACTACTTTCATGAATTAATCCTTTCCTTAGTCCTTTAGCAATAAGGAGAAACAATAGAGGTGAAAGGGGGCAGCCCTGCCTCAAGATTTTAGAAGGTTGAAATAAAGATGAAGCAGAACCATTAATACGTAAGGAGAAAGAAAGAAATGAATAGAAACCTTCCACCCAGTTTACAAATTCACATGATAATCCAACATGTAGCATCATCAACCTTAGGTATAATCAACTAACCTTATCATATTCCTTAGATGAATCTAATTTGATGATAAAAGATGACCTNAAAGAAAGAAATGAATAGAAACCTTCCACCCAGTTTACAAATTCACATGATAATCCAACATGTAGCATCATCAACCTTAGGTATAATCAACTAACCTTATCATATTCCTTAGATGAATCTAATTTGATGATAAAAGATGACCTCTTCCTTACCTTGATGGTGTGAAGACCTTTTTGTGCAATACCTATAGCCTCATGAATTTGTCTACCATTTAGAAACCGAATTGCTCACCTAAGATGGAAAGACATAGCACATGCTTGAGTCTTCTTGCAATAATCTTAGAGATTATCTTATACACAACATTACACAGAGAGATAGGTCTAAAATCATCCAATGATCCAGGGACATCTTTCTTGAAATTAAGGCTAAAAAAGTAGAGTTTATTGTCTCAAGAACCTTTCCAACAATCTTGGATTCAAGGCTAAAAGGATAGAGTTTATTGTTCCAAGAACCTTACCAACAATCTTGAATTCCTCAATCACCTTGAATAAATCTTTTCCTACCAAGTCAAAAAAGCCTACATAAAATTCAATAAACCAATCGTCTGGACCTGGACTTTTGTAGTTATAAAAGGATTCAATAACCCCTTCAAGTTCAACCATTGAGACCTTCATAAGAGCCAAATTTTGCTTTTGATTCACAAAATCTGGAAGGAACGCTGCCATTTCAACAATCTCAACTATATTTTCTCTAGGAGGTTCCTTAAAGAGCTGATTGTAGTGATTAGAAGCAACCTTTGCCATATGATTGAAACTTTGGACTTGTTCCCCTATCTCATTTTTAATACTCCATATGTTTTTCCTCTTTTTTGCATAATTGTGAAAGAATAGAGTATTTTCATCACCTTGAGCTAGCCAAATCACTTTACTATTTTTCCTCCACTTTGCTTCTTTCCAATCTAGCAACTCTTTCTTTAAAGCTTCCATGTGTTTTAAACTCCTCAACGCTTCTTCATTGAAAATTCCATTCATATTGGATTTAAAAGTATTTGAAATGTCTTCCTCAAGAGTCTGTAGCTACTCTTGTGAATATTTATACATACCTTTGCCCCACTGAAGGGTTTTTTTTTGATCCTCTTTAGATTGTCACTGAATTGATACATTACATAATCCTCTTGGTGTCTCTCAATATGTTTCCATTCACTTTGAACCAAATGCCTGAATTCTGGGTCCTTAAACCAATGGGAATTGAATTTGAATGGACTAGAAGGCTTCACCCACATGAAGGAAAATAGGGACATGATTTGACACCCCACCCTCTCATATCCAAGATTGGATTCTTCCCAGATTGTCTACAATATTCTTTTCTATAAGAAACCTATCTAATCCCTTGTAAATGCCTCCACTTCCTACTCTCCTATTCCTCCATGTAGGTTTAAGTATTAGAGGCTTTATGTCACACAATCTAGTCTCTTCAATCTTTTGAAGAGGGAAGTTCACCAATGGATCCATCCTCCCTGATTCCCTCCACAATTCACCCCGTCTCAATATAAAATTCACGTCTCCTCCCACAATAACATTTCCCTTCCTAATAGCCATATCCTAAAAGAAAGTTCCATACAAAACTTCCCTTGCTAGAAAGGGGCCATAAACATTATTGACATTAAAAATTGTACTTACCTATGGCAAAAATACCTCCACACGAATTGCAGATTGAAGGGACAATTTCTGATCTAAAGAGACTTATATTGACCTACTTCTAAACCTTTGGATCACCCCTCAAAACCAATAGCTTCAAAACTCCACCCAAGACTGACAACCAACAATAGATCTTTTACCTTACTTGCCTCCAGGATCGATTCTTGGATTATTAGCCAACACCAACCGTTTCACGGAGTTTCTCTTGTGGGTACTCCTCAGGCCCTTGATATTGTAAGAGAGTACAATCATTTTAAACTTCTTCATTCGATGAATACAAAGTATCGATGCTATCAATACTTTCAACCTCTTTCTTCTTTGGAATACTCTTTTTCTCTTTCACAAGAGCACCACCTCTTGACAGAGTGGTAAAATCCTCATGAGGTATTGTACCTTATCAACCTTCTAAAAACTTATCTATCTCATTATCCTCCTGCAAATATTCTTGAATGTCTAGGTCAAGTTTCAACTAAGGGTGGAGCCTCTTGAAAGGGTTTTTAATTTTCAAATGGGAGTCCTTTTTTATCATATCCACAAAGGTAATAATTTTGTTTTTAATAGAGGGAGATTTCTCATCTTAAGAGCCACCAAACCTTATTATTTCCTCTTATTCTACATCTCTCAAATGTCTCTTTTTTGCACTAGGAGGGATCTCCTTAGCTCTAGCTATATCTTTTAATATTTTTTCAACAATAATCGCTGAAGGCTATTGAGAAGTAGACTTACCTTTGGAACTTGAAGTCTTAATTGGTAAATCTTTAGGGCCCTCCAGTGGAACAACTACTTGATCCTTTATCTCCATCTCCTCTTTAGTAAGATCCTCCTCATCTGGGAATTCCTTCTTTGGACAAGTTCCCCTTAGATGACCATAAAGATGACAAATGCAACACCTAAATGAGATATTCTATCGTCTCTCTCTTGATGATAAGACCTATTTCCTACTTGTATGTCTATTACATCGGGCAATCTATCTTCTAGGTTCATCTCCATGCATATTTTAGCCATGGATGTCCTATCTAGAGTTAGAGTTTTCTCATCAATATCCAACATTTTTCCCAATGTGTTACCAATTAGAGTTGGAGCACGTTCTGACCACAGTTCTAATTGGAGTGAGTGGGGCTTCACATATAGAGGTTGTATATCTACCCTCTCACGCGTTGGATCAAACTACAATTACCTATCCTTGAGTGATAGAATCGAGCTGTCCCAGTACCATTTTTCCCTTGAAGATAGTCTCCTTATCCTTTGCAGACTTGAAGATGAAGGTAATCCATCCTCTAGGCAACAAATGAAAAATTGGAACATAACCCGATTGCTGTCTCCAAACCTTTTTTATGCACATGCTCATAGACTTCTTCGGAATCAGTCTGCCATGAAATTTCCCAACCAAAGCGGTGGCCCGTTTCGTTCGTACTTGCTCCATCACAACGTCTTGATCCATTATAAACTTCATCCCTTTTTGCCTTAGCCTTACATACCTAGGCTTTCTTTTCTTCCTCTAAACTAAACCCTCCACTCTGGTAGCAAGTTTATTAGTCTCCTCTTAGCTACATTGATAGCAACCCAAATTCAAGGATTATCTTCTCAGTGTACTCGTAATTCTCACCATTTTTTTTATCATTTTCCTTATGCCCTCTTATCTAAAAGAAGGCTTTGCCTCGGAGAAAACTCAAGACAAGGGACATGTTTCCCAACTACGCCCTCAGTGTCATAGCGAGGTAAAGTAGTTGGAGGGAGCTGGACAACCTTGTCACAAGTATCCTACTTCAGGCAAACAACGTCCTCACCTTTATCAAAATTTGAGCATAACGACGGTTGATAATCTTCTTCATAGAATACATCCAAGTGCTCAAAGGAATACTCATCAAAATCCTCAAGGTATGACTGCAAATCATCAGGAGAACATTGCACTGGGTCATCCTTGGGTGCTTGGAAAACTTCTGTAATTATATCATCGTCTTGTTGCCAAACATCAAAATTATATGGAACATTATATGATTGTTGTAAAGGCAACATTCAAAAATATCCTTCCATATCATAAATGGGATCCTCATCAGAATCAATCACATCCCACTTACGTCTTCCAACATGTATGAACTCATCAATATTATCAACCATGTCACTACCTTTGTCATAACATGAAGGATTTAATGCATCCAAGGGCTCCTCTAATACTTCTTCACTTCCCAAATCATAAAATAAAGCATCATCAAAATCTTGGAAAGGGAAATAACTTACCGTGTTCACTTCTTGCTGTGCAGGAGCGTCAATGGCTTGAATGACTTCATCAAATGGAAGAGGGTCCAGTACATCATCGCCAAGGCTCGTCTCTTTAATCATCTTTTCGCCTTTATCCGAAAATGAAGGACCTAGCTCTTCCAAGGGTTCCTTTACTTCTTCACCTTTTGAATCATAGAACAAAGTGTCATCAAAAACCTGGAAAGGAAAATGACTTACCTTATTCTCTTCGTCTTGTGCAGGAGAGATAGGATCTTGGAGAGCTTCATCGGACGGAGGAGCGGATACTAGTGCTTCATCCTCATAACTCACTTCTTTAGTCAAGTCTTTACTGTATTTTGTTGAATCATGGGAAAAATCTTGCTCCTCTTCAAGGGGTTGACAAATTTCTTCGTAAATCTCTACTTCTATATCAAAGGGTTCTTGGTATTGAATATGGTACACATCCCTGAGATCTTCCACAATCTCAGTGGTGAATCCTTCGTCCTCTAGGGCTATTGCGAGATTTTGAAGGGCATCTCCATATGTCTGGCATCGTGGTTTCACAAACTCAATAAAGCTACTAATGAGGTCTATGAAAGATGATATACCCTTATCTTCGCAACAACCGTTAATCCAATCTTGCAAAAAAGATGGTAAGGAAAGTATGAACAATTTTAGTAGAACATCCTCTCCTTCCAATTCTATCTCACTTATATACTTCAAGAATTCTACTATGTGAGTAATCAGAAGGCCTTCGAATCTTGGAGAGTTGTTTAACCATTTTGTGTTAAAATAATGCTGGTATCCTTGAAAACTTTCAAAATCAATAGTCGGATACACTTGTTCCTAGGGTGCCATGATCCCATAACTTGGAAATATCACAAAATTGAGAGTAAGGTGACACCTTGGAAAAGGTTAGTGGAGTCGCCAGATATCCTCTTAAGGATTATCAAAGGGATGAGGGAATCACCCTCAATGGAGTCGCCAGGTAAGCTTTGTGAGATAAAGGCTTTGAGGGAAAGGCTTACCGAAACAATGTCGTTGAGGAATATTGACTTAGTGTTCCCCGACAACGGCGCCAAAATGTTATCTCACAATCTGTACTTGCCCAAAGCCCAAGGCAAGTGGAAGCAAGATTTGCGTAACATGGAGTGACCTATCACTGTCACCTTAATAGGAAACCCCTTTCTATATAGGAGTATGTCACAACACCCCAGGGGAGACGTCCCCAATGACTTGTAGGTTTGAGAAGGCTAAGGCAAAGCTACAAGAACGTCCCTCCCCCCCCCTCTCACAGGTCACTCAAATCAAAGGTTCTTTGTGTCTTATAGAGATGAAGCAAAAAGATAAATAAGGTGTACCTGCCCAGAACAAGACAACAAATAGAAAAGAAAGGCAACTTTCAAGTACCAAATGATGTTAGTGCTTCATAAGACCATGAACCTTTGAAAAAATAAGTAAGCTGATATAAAATTGCAGCAAATGTAATATTTACAACAACAATAAGTATTTTGCAACAACCACAATAATTATGTCTTTAAAGTGCTTGAAAAAGACAAGAAAATATAGCTTTGAATTGGCAAAATGAAAACTACTTGTCACAGGCAAAATTGGCAATATCTAATCAGCTTTTAATGTCACTTTGAAATGAATTTGCTGCTGTAAGATGGCTGTAGCAATCTTTTGCAAGAACATCAAGTTAGTTAATGGATTAGTCTAGTTTAATGTTAGTAGAGGATCGAGGTTAGTAAATGTTTCAAGGAAGATAGTTTGAGAGTTGTTTTGACCAATCAATCACTATAGTGGGTAGACTAGTGCCTTTATAGGGTAATGGAGTCTATAGGTGACGACTTTCTCTTAGAAGGAATGACACAATGATTGTACTTGCCTAAGGGGAAGAGATGGATGAAAGAGGTGTTGGCTCATCAAGGCCTCTAACATCCAAACCCTAAAGATGAATTTGCTAGAGTGTAAGCAATTTTAGGCTCTAACAAACCCTCCTTCCTTAGACTATTGGAAGATATTTAGAAGCAACAATTGACTAGGTAATGACCACTAAAGTGCTAGTATTTAGGGCTTTAGAGGTTCACCTAAGTCAAGATCTTCTTAGCAAGGTCTAACAAATGAAGAGTAAAGAAGTAGCAAATTAAGTCCTTTACTCCTAGGGTTTGTCAAGCAAGCAATTTCATAATCTTTAACATGAATAAGCAAATTTACCATAAACCATCCAAATAAAATGAAGAATTGCAGATTTACTTACTTCACCAAGAATAATCAAGCCACAAAACCCTAGAACACCAAGTAACTTCACCAAGAAATGATCCAAGTTGCAAACTTTAGCCTCCAAGAGAAAGTGCGCCTAAAATTTCAGCCAATAACCCTAAAAAAGGG
>ML794087.1:231725-245213 GCA_009831015.1 Picea engelmannii | reverse complement strand
TTTTTTTTATGTACTTCAAGACAAAGTATCCATTTAGGTCCAAGGAAGATGTTGTAGGGTCATTTGCCTCAAAATGACCCTATATAAATATCTTAAGCATATGTTATTAGTTTAGAATTATTCAATACAATATTGGTTAGTTGGGTAGGTAGTTATGAAGCAAAATTAGTTTCCCCTATGTCGTGAATCCATGTGGATTAGATTGACATGACCCTCTCAAGTATCCAACATGTTTTCTATATTGGATGTGTGTCCCACACGTGTCAAACACCTAGGAGGGGTGTATCCCAATAGTCCAATTCTTTAGACATAAAAAAGTTCAAGAACTATAAATAAATGTGTAAATGTGTCTTGATATGTCAAAAATGTGCCCCATATTTGATGTAGTTCTATTTTCTAAATATTCAAAAAATTCACAATTTTATGTCTACATTTAATTAGAAAAACATGATCATAGAGAAATAAAATAAAAAAAATGTGGAAATAAAACACAGAATATACACAATACAATAGAGACACAAATATACGTGGTTCACCGAGTGTGGGCTACGTTTACTAGAGAAATTTTTAGGTCCCTCCTTTTTATTATCCAACAAATGAAGGGATACAATCTACAACACGCCCGTTTTAACTTCCTCTTCTTTCTCTCACAATATCCTCTCTCAAAATACAACATTCACCCTCATACACAGTCGCAATACAATTCCCTCATACAAAATCAGGTTGTCTTTTTGGGCGAAAACCCTAACATAACTTCTATTGTCAGATTTATGACCTTATAATGAATGGTCCAGATTGACTACAAAATTCCAATATTTTACAAGGCAATTTTCCCAAAATTTTCCTTGGGGGATCTGCCCCCAAACCCACTTCATTAAGGGGCTAGCCCTCGAACCCCTAGTAAAAGGGGGCTAGGCATATATACATATGAATCACAAAAATAATCAGGCTCCACAACCAACAATCTCCACTTGGAGATTAATCACAACAACTCCACTATTGTTGTGCCTATTAGAATATGATCCACCTTGGACCTGGAAAATTTCCATCTTCACCTTCATGCTTGAAGGCCAAGTGAAATTGAGCAGGAACTAAGTTTCTCCCTGGTTTCTACCTTTGTTAACATGTCTAGAGGATTCTTGCTAGTATGTATCTTTTCCAACTTTAAATTGTCCATCTTCCAAAATTGATCATATGAAATGGTACCTAAGCTATATATGATTAGTATTAGTATGGAAGGTTGAGTTCTTTGTAATATGAATGGTACTCTGGATATCGCAATACAACCTGTTATTCTCCTGTTGCTTTCCCAATTCCTCCATAAACCTTTGTAATCAAATCATCTCTTTACTATCCTATGTAGCAGCAACATACTCTGCTTCCATTGTTGAAAGTGTAACAACTTTTTGTAGTTTCGAAATCCAACTTATTGTTGTTCCACCTATTGTAAAAACATAACATGTGGTGCTCCTCCTACTATCTTTATCACCTGCCATATCTGAATCAACATATCCATGCAAAACAATGTTTGAACCTCCAAAACATAATACGTTAGTAGTAGTACCTCTCAAATACCTGAGAATACACTTTATTGCCTCCCAATGTTCTTTACATGGATTGTTCATATACCTACTCAAACTCCCACTGCATGTGCAATATCTAGTCTTGTGCACACCATCACATACATCAATCTTCCAACTCTTGATGAATAAGGGACCCTGGACATGTATTCTATCTAATCATGTGTCTTGGGACACATTTCCTTGGTTAATTTTAAATGGTTGGCCAAAGGTGTACTAACTAATTATGCATTCTGCATTATAAACCTCTCCAACACCTTCTCTATGTACTCACCCTAAGACAATGTCAATTTTCCATTTCCCCCGTTTCTTGTTATTCTCATACTGAGGATTTTCTTTGCAGCACCCAAATCCTTCATCGCAAATGAATTATCTAATTTACTTTTAAACACATTTATATCCTGTATGTTATACCCTTCAACAAACATGTCATATACATACAATAGAAAGATAACATAGATTCCATTTTCTAGTCTCTTAAAATAAAAACGATGATCAGAATGAAATCTACTATAACCTTGTTCTATCATAAACCTATCAAACTTAAAATACCACTGCCTTGGAACTTGATTTAGGCCATACAAGCTCTTCTTCAACTTGCATACCAAATTTTCCTTCCCTTTGACCTCATACCCCTGTGGCTTCTGCATATAAATCTCTTCCTCCAAATCCCCATGGAGATTTTTTTTTTTTTACATCTAACTGTTCAAGATGCAAATCTTCTTCTACCACAAGACTTAAAATAGTCCCTTTGAAGTCATTTTAACAACAGGGGAAAATATTTCATTAAAATTTGTACCTTTCTTTTGTGCAAACCCTTTTACAACAAGTCTAGCCTTGTACCTCTTGTTGCCTCCATATTCTTCCTTCAACCTATAAACCCATTTATTTTGCAATGCTCTTTTTCCTATAGGAAATTGAACCAGGTCCCAAGTATGGTTATTTACCAAGGAGTCCATTTCCTCCATGAATTGCTCCCACTTCTTTTTAGTGTCTACTTGCATTGCCTCTTCATAAATTTATGGTTCACCAGAGTCAGTCAACAATAAATAATACAATGAACAAGAGTATCGTTCAGGGGGTCTAATTACCTTGTTAAATATTTTAACAACACTTGCAGGATTTTGAGGTGCTTGTTGCTCTTTGATTTCATCAAGCACATGACCTTTTGATTGAATACCACATCTCTAATCCTAATGATTTTATGATTTTCATAATCCCATAACCGATAACCAAAATCATTAACACCATATCCAATAAAGGTACACTTCTTGGATTTTTCCTCAAGCTTTGTTCTATTTTCTTTATCAATATGGACAAATGCTTCACAACCAAAAGTCTTCAAAAATGAGTAGTCTACCTTTTTACCTATCCATGCCCCCTCTGGAATGCCACCATCCAAGGAGCTTGAAGTTCCTTTGTTTATTGAGTAAACAATAGTATCTACAACATTTGCCCATAACTATAAGGGAAACCCAACATGCAATCTCATACTCCTTGCACATTTCATGATTGTCCTATTCATCCTTTCCGACACACCATTTTCTTGTGGTGTTCTTGGAACTATCTTCTCTCTATGAATCCCATGGTATGAACAATAATCATCAAACTCCTTGTTGCAATATTCACTTCCATTGTCTGATCTGAGACACTTCAACCTTTTTTACGTCTCATTCTCAACCAAAGCTTTCCATTTCTTAAAAGGGTAAAAAACATCAATTTTTTGTCTAATGCAATAACCCAAGTTTTTCTAGTTGCATCATCAATAAAAGTAATAATAATGAGATCCACCAAGAGATGATACCTGAGTTGGTTCCCATAAATATGTATGCAGAAGCTATAACGTTTCACTCTTCTTTTCCTTTTCGACTCTGAGAAATATGACTCTCTTCTATTTTCCATAAACACAGTCCTCATATAAATCCAAATCAACTTGTTTAAGATCTAGCAACAAATTCATTTTGAGAAGTATCTATATCTCCTTCTTACTCATGTGTCCAAGTGTATAATTCCATAGTGTTATATCCACTCATGTATAAGCTAAAGAGATAGAAGAGTTAACATTACCATTACATAAATACAATATACCTACCTTCTCTCCTTTTTCCATTACCAGTGATCCTTTAGTGACCTTCCACATCTTATTTCTAAATGTAGATATACGACCTTCAATTGCTAACTTCCCTGTTGAAATCATATTTCTTCTCAGATATGGTATATGTCTCACCTCTTTTAATAACCATTGGTTTCCATTCTTTTGATTTATTTGTACATTACCCATTCCAACAATTTGACATGGTTCATCGTCACCCAAATTAACCTATCTTGAATCACCTTGAACATAATCTTGGAAATATTTCCTATGGGGTGTGGCATGAAATGAAGCCCCTGAATCTGCTACCCAAGATTCAGTAATATTATCTTAAGAAATAATCAAAGAATCTTGTAACACATCACTTTTTACATTTGCTTCTTGATTTTTCTCTTGTTATCCATCTCTTTGTTTCTTTAGAGATGTGCAGTCTTTCTTCAGATGTCCTTTCTTCTTACAATTCCAACATTTTATCTTTCTTATCTAGATTTGGATCTTCCCTTCCTAGAATTATCGTGTTTCCCTAAGCTCTTTCCTCTTTCCTTTTGTCTTCCCATGTTCTCCATGGCCAACACATTACCAAATGTCTCACCTGTGATTTTCTGTTGCATTTCCTCGCTAAAGATAACAGCAACACCATCATCAAATTTCATAGTGTTTGAATGAGAGATATAGTTACTTACAGCCATGACCAAGTCATTCCAACTTTCTCGCAATGAGCATGAGATTAGAATGGCCCTAACCTCTTCATCAAATTTCACTTCTAAATAACTTAGTTGATTAGTAATTGTATTGAATTCATTTAAATGGTTGACAACATACCCACCTTCTGACATCTTCGTATTAAATAAACGCTTCATTAGAAAAACCTTGTTGGAATTCGATGGATTTTTATATCAATGCCTCCATCAGATACTTTGTTGTATTTTCTTTCGAAATATTCAAAGTCACTAACGCTTCTAGCAACAACCGTATCATTCCCAGTGCCTTTCTGTCAAGAACCTCCCATTCTTCATCCTTCATACTCACCGGTTGCTTTTCTTTTCCGTCCAATGGTAGGAAAATATCCTTATGATAAAAATAATCTTCCATGTGCATCTTCCATAACTGGTAGTTTTGGTCATTAAATTTCTCGACCCTAAACTTTCCATATTCCGCCATTGGTCCCACTTGAACCAATAACTCTCTTTTCTTGTGAGTTACCTTTCACTCTGATTCCACTTGTTAGAAACAAAAGATTAAAAATAAATAAAATAAAATAGATGTGTAAATAAAACACAAAATATACACAATATAATAGAGACACAGATATACGTGGTTCACCTAGTGTGGGCTACGTCCACCAGATAAATTTCCAGGTGCTTCCTTTTTATTATCCAACAAATGAAGGGATACATCTTACAAAACTTCTGTTGTAAATTCCTCTTCTTTCTCTCACAGTGTCCTCTCTCGGAATACAACATTCACCCTCATAAATAGTTGCAATACAATGTCCTCATACAAAAACAAGTTGCCTTTTTGGGAGAAAATCCTAACATAACTTCCACCGTCAGATCTGTGACCTTATAATGAACGGTCCATATTGACTGCAAAATTACAATATTTTACAAGGAAACTTTCCCAAAATTTTCCTCTAGGGATCGATGCCCCCTATGCCCCCCAATCAGGTTGTACATCCCCCCATGGACCCCCAATAGAAAGGGGCTAGGAATACCTGCATATGAATAAAAAATATAATCAGGCTCCACAACCAACACATTTTAGTTCTGTGATTGTAATTATTTTCAAGTTACACTCCCTAGGGAAAACCTTTGAGTACTTCCCCTCATTTTGAGGATGGTACCCAAGGTAAACCCTAGAATATTTAGGGCACAAGGCTAGTCGACTCGAATCCATTCCAAAAATATACTCACTAAGAGCTCAACATGTCACTTGCGGGAATTGAACTTGGGTGGGGAGGATAACAATCATTCCTCCCAACCACCAAGCTAAAGCCAATTGACTATATATATATATATATATATATATATATATCATATCTTGTTTTGGGGGTCTATGTGTCTCTATTTGACACTCGAATCCAATATCCCCATATCTAGTGACTTAACTAGATATGGGGGGCATAATAATAGGTAAATGTAACACATCCTCTTCTTCTATGCTCAGAAACATCTTCTCACACCAAAAAAACTTAGTTTTTTCTACAAATTTGGTATAGGGCGCATTCCCATTGCGGGTATTCACTTTTATTTCGTAACTACTCTTTCTCATGGGTGGACTTTATTTCCCATTCATCCCTATTCAAAACATAGGGCTGATTTCCAGTTTACACCATGGACAATGTGTAACAAACAATTATGGGTCGACTCCCAATTTACTAGCCTCACGGTTGATGGTGAAAGGATTATCTTAATCAAACCTCGTCAAACCTTTTCCCGTCTTCAGCTATAACCTCCAGTTTTCAAAATCCCTTCCCTTCAAGTACTAACCAATGCATTAACTATCAATTTTTATGCATCTAATTTCATATCTGAAAATTACTTCCAAGTGAACTAAATAGTAAACCCTAGGGATATTATTGTTGGATTACTGAGAGGGGGGTGAATCGGTAATAGAGTAATATAATCCTTTTTCTCCAAAGATTCAAGTTTTATATCAATGTAGAATTATCATCCAATAGTTACATATCAAATAAACAATGAAAAAATGAGCAATCACACACATACACAGTACACCGGTGTTTTTACGTGGAAACCCAAAGCGGGATAAAACCACATAATGATTTTTCTTATATGTCTTGAAGAATTACATCAATTGGAAGCACCAACTTCCTTTGTTTTCTTGTTGCAACTGGAAGGAGGCTTCAACCCCCTAGTTTCTCGGGCTACAACCCGAGGGAAGCTCCCACTTCCCAATTCTCTGGCTACAACCAGGAGGAGGCTACAACCCCCTAAGTTATCCAACTACAACTGGAAGGTGGCTACAACCACCTATCCTTACCCCATCCAACCGCCCTGAAATATAAATGCCAAATGTAGACAACATGTCACTGTCAGTGAATCAACCACTGCAACTGTCAACCTATCACCGTCAACCTGTACCAATAACCTGTAACAACCTGTACCAATCAACCCGCACCAAACAATCTGTACCAATAACCTGAACCAACATGTACCATGCATCAACCTTGACTCATCAAGATGTACCAACATCATCAACTATACACCTCATGTATGTGCCAACTCATCAACTACTTGTCTCATTCATGTACCCAACATGTACCTCAACCATATATCAAAGACATACACCAATATAACAATCAAAAGTTATCTAACAATTCATCACTCTATACACAAACCAAATACCATAAACCCTTACATCAAACCATGTGCCACAACCTCACTGTTATGTAGCCTCAAGCTAAACCAACAACTTTAGCAACACATCACAACCAAAATACCAATACCCATATGCCAAATACCAACAACAAAATACCAATTGTATCCCTCAACAAATCTTATATATGTAACAATACTAAACATCCAATGCCATCTCAAGAGCTAAACCCTAGCTCACAAAACATACCTCAAACAAGATGTGCCATATCTCTCATAAATAGACTCCAACCATGTTGTTGTTGCGATTTTTCTGTCGCACTTTTTCTGCTGGGATTCTTTTGTCACACTTTTTTTGCTACAATTTTTCTGCCGCTATTTTTCTACAGCGATTTTTTGTCACACTTTTTCTTCTGCGCTTTTCTTGCCGCACTTTTTCTACTACAATTTTTCTCTATCAATAATACTTGCCCAATAACCTTTCACAAAAATAGACATTCAATGATATTCAAGTGTGATTAAATGAGAGAGCCTTGCCTCTTATTTATACATTCATGTAGCATCACACTTTCTTTATTTTAGGGAGTTCTCCATTTACTTTATTATTTAAATAATTTCTTTTACAAACTCTTGACTTTTGGGGGCTTATATATGATTCATGAGGGTTCTTCAACTTCATATGGCCATAACTCTCTAACTGTGAGGAGTTATGTGACGTTCCACATACCACCGGAAATGACATGACATACACTGTCCATCTAGGATAGTTTCACTGACAAATTCACTGACCTTCATCTCATTATTCCACAATTAAGCATGGGTTCTCTAACCATACTTCTAGGATAACTCAATCTGCAAAGCGTCTTCCCCTGAGGGATTTCACCATAAGGGGACCACTTTGGAGTTCATCCATTTGTACTTCTTATCAACCATGACAAGACAATAATGAGTCATATTTACATCAAACAAACTTGAGTCCATTACCCAAACCTTTGTGCTATCGGGCTTTCTTAAAGGGTTGACATCAATGAAAACCAACCTTAATCATCAATTATCATTGAATAATTTTACATTGAAATTATGACTGAAAATTATAGCAAAGGAAACATAAAAATTAGAGATAAATTATCCATGCACATGAGACACACTTTTATATTTTGTAAATTTTCCAAATTCAAAATTTCTTAGAGCAAAAACTAGCCCTCTTGGTAAACCACAAATCAACAAATCCAGAGGACAAAGTATTCCTCTTGCACAAATTACAAATCAACAAATTATCCCGGAAAAACCACAACTTACAAATATGTTGCAAATCCTGTTGTACAGTCTATTGATGTCATGTTGTATGGCCTGCAAATTCTACCTAGAAAGGTTTTCACATGCAGTCTTCCTGTACGGACAACACGTGTGGCCTTCTCTCTCATGTTAATAGTTGTACAAACTTGGTGCAATAATTGTATGAACCTATACATATCGTACATGTGGTATGACCTGTATAGTCCATGTGTGCGACCTGATTTCCTATCTACTGCAGTCATACATGTGAATATTTCTCCCTGTCCTCCTCACATGTGCAACCTCCTTCACACATGCAACCTCCTTGACAGAAAACAAAAAGTCCAGAAACCCTAGGCCAGATTTACCAAAGTGCAGAATTTCCCTTTACTGAAATTTTTCACCCAATTCTCTTGGCACAAGTGTTTACTCACTTATGCCAACTCCATAATGTCACAATGATCCTCACATTTCCTATCCTTTAATAGAAGTCCTTAACTTAATTTAAGGAGCCCTTTATCGATCTCAACATTAAATTATAATTATTTATTCATACATGTGGGTGTGAATCCCCAACACAAACCCATGAATCCCCAAGCTCCAATCCAAAGGGGTTTTCACCAAAACAAAAGTGAAATGAGGTGCCAATGAAGATTCCCACATGCCTGACACCAAGGCCACTTATGGGAATACCTCCTGAAGATAAAAAACCATCAACACTCCCTCTTAACGAGGGAGGTATTCTCAACAACTCCTGGTTTGTCTCTAAAGTAGAAAAACTTCCCATTCCCTAGGTGCTTGGTGAGAATGTTTGCAATCTACTCATCTATGGAAATGTATTGGATATTCATCGCTCCCTTCTACACCTTGTCTCTTATGCAGTGGTATCTGATCTCAATGTGTTTTGACCTGTCATGAAACACTAGATTATCTGAGAGCTTGATAGAGCTCTGATTGTCACAGTAAATTACAGTAGACTCCAACACCTGACCAAATAACCCTATAAGGATCTTGTGAATCCAAATAGCCTCACAAATTGCCAAAATTATTTCCATATACTCTGCCTCTTCTGAACTTAGTGCCATGAAAGTCTGTTTCCTGTTGAACTAAGATTCCATTGTTGATCTCAGGCTGAAATAGCCACCAAAAGTGCTCTTCCTATCAACCACTCTACTTGTCCAATTTGAGTCTAAATACCCATGTAGCCTCACTCCATCATCCCCAACATATCTCAGAACAAATCCAACTGTACCCTAAAGATACTTGAGCACATGTTTCGTTGCTATCCAATGCACATGTCTTGACTCAACCATGAACTAGCTTAAGGTGTTGACAACAAAGAAAATATTCAGCCTGGTATTGACCAGATACATCAATGAACCAATCAACTTCTTGTACATCGTGAGATCCGCCAAATATGAATCTGAAGCCCCCAACTTATTCATATTGGTGGTCATAGGTGTAGTCATGGACTTACAATCCATCATCCTAAACCTCCTCAATATATCAACTGTATAGTTTCCCTGTCTAAGGAAGATCTCGCCCAACTGCTGGCACATCTCTAATCCTAGAAAGTAATGCATCAAACCAATGTCCTTCATCTCAAACTCTGAGGCCAAATCCCTCTTACACTTGGAAATGAACTCCTCATCTCCTGTGAGGAACATTTAAGAGGATCCTTACCAAATTGTAAGAGATATAAGTTGGGATCCGCTTCATTTTTGGTGAATCCCATGTTTTACAAATGCTCGTTGATCCTTGAGTACCATGCCCTAGGTGCCTACTTGAGTCCGTACAATGATTTCTTCAACCTGCAAACATGAGACTCCCTCCCATGCACCTCAAATCCCTAAGGTTTCTCTATGTAAACCTACTCTTGAATAACACCATTGAGGAATGTTGTCTTCACATCCTTCTGATGTATCCTCCACCCCATGACTGAAGCAAGAGAAATAATAGCCCTGATAGAAGTATACCTGAAGATTGGAGCAAAAATATCCTCATAGTCCACTCCCTCTTTCTGGGAGAACCCTCTCTCCATGAACCTTGCCTTATACTTCTTGATTCTACCATTTGCAACATGCTTGATCTTATAGAGTCCTAGGGATGATTTTAAGGATGAAAATTTATATTAAAATATAGAAACCTGGGCTAATATTACTAGTCCCTAATATGAAAAATGTAAAATGTTTGGCGATAGTTTTTTAAAAATATTCAAATTTCTAAGGATTTTGTATAGATTATATAAAATTTTGGTGATTTTTGAGGTAAAATAATTTTATTCTCTGGAATTTAGGCGAATCGTTTTTGGAAAAAATGGAAATTGATGAATGTTTTTTTGGGAAAAACCATGGAAAATTATCCCATTTGCAAAATTTAGCCCCTAAAATCATCTATGTTAATATAGACCCACTTGGAAGTCACCACAAACTTCCCTTCTAGTCTTGAAACTATGTCCCACACATCATTCTTCATGATGGAATGATACTTATCCATCATGGCATCCTTCCAAACCTATTGATCGTCTGCTTCCTAAAAAATAGAAGGCTCGGAATCAATGATGTTACTCATAAGTGCCACATAGCTCAAAAATATCTGTGGAGGCATGCTCTCCCTGAAAGTTCCCTTGGGTGTCATATGCTCCTCTGCATCTCTCAAAGTATATTGAAGCCATCTAGGCCTCGTGTCCTCATCATTAGGAGGGTCTACTAGATCCAATAACTTCTCTAACTCCTCCTCATGGTCTGAAAGTTGATCCCCTGTACTGGATGGACCTGTACTCTCCTCAACCTTTGGAGCCTCCTGCTCCTCACCATCTGTTGTGGTCTCTCAGGACCTCTTGAAATCCAATTCCTCCTCAAACATGAAACCAACTAACCTCAATGTGTCGCTATCCTGAAATGTAGATCTGGTATGCTTTTGAAGTCTCGTTGTATCCCACAAACATACCCTTCCTCCCATAAGGTTATAACTTTTTTGTCTTCTCCTTAGGAACATGGATGTAAACTAGACAACCAAAGATCCTCATATTCCCTATCTCTGGTTTCACTCCTATGAATGCCTCTTTAGGAGTCTTGTCCTCCAAGATCCTATGAGGACTCATGTTCTGAACATAGATTGTCGTGTTGCACACCTCTACCAGAGCATCAAATGTAAATCATGGTCATTATTAGAGGAAATTTTAGCCTAAAATGGACCTACTAAGGAAAATATAAAATAATAAAACCATATACCACATCACACTAAGTTAGAGGTGTATTTAGTGAAGGTTTATCTATATTTCTCCATCAAATATGTTTTCCATGTAAGTGGGGTTAATATAGAGTTAAGAGGTGAGATTAAAAAATAATAATGAGAATTTTAAATTCTCATGCACATACAATAAATGATAATTATCATTTATTGTGCACATACAAGAAACGATAATTTGTAATGGATAAAAGATAACTTACATATAATAAATATAGTATTTTTTATTTTTTTTTAATTTATATCATCTTAAATTTATTATGTTGCACAACTAGTTTTTAATATCTAATAACAAATTTCCCCCGGATGGGATGTTTTCAGGCTCAGAACGTGGACATACTAAGGGGAGGCCATCTGGCCAAACGTCCGACCACTTGGCACCTACTTATACTCACTCCCCTTCATCCATCACCTCATGGGAATAAAGCTCTCACCGCCATTCTTCAGACTTCACTCACGACCAACTTGTTGCACGCTCACGACGCTCATCTGTGTGGGAGATTTCATGGTGATGGGTAGGACGCCTCCATAGTCCCATCAACACCTCAACAATGACACTCCTAAGTCAGTTCCTGGGCATGTAGAAACTCATTTTCGCCTTCGGCCTCTCCATTTCCAGCTCTCCCTGGTTTTTAATTTCTTCTTCTCCTCCTGGTGCGACCTCCACTCGGCCTCCTAGACTTCTGGTTCGTGCTTCTCCTCACGGATTTTCCTTGCCTATTCCATTTTCTTGCACCTCCTCTGTGCTCTTCATTCCATGTTCCCTGTAGCCAACACCATGGCCCGTCTTAGGGGAAAATCCAAAAGGGGGGCGACTTGGTATGCGGCCAGAGGAAGGATGGCGCCCAAATTTGGTTCTCCCCCTGAAACCGATGGCATCCCCATATTGAATCCTGTCGAAGCTCCCATCCCTTCTCAACCTTTTCGTGAGACCACCCCGAACCTCTCCTCGCATAATTGAATGGTTTGACAACTTTGGTAATTCGCTTGGCTTCGCGCCTCCACCCCCCTTCCCTCCTTGCTGTCTTCTACCTCCACCTTCTCCCCCTCGCCACCCTCCTCCTCCACCCCCTGTTTCTTCCTCAACTCCCTCTGTTTGTTCATCCTCCTCCTCCGATTCTCTGCTGCCCCCACCCGCTCCTTTCAACTTGTGACAGGTGTGCAGACATAGCATTTATCATGGATTCTTTGGACGACCTCAAGAGGGGTTTAGGGGATGTCAAGTTCGCCTTACTCAAGCTGCAAATCAAGGAATCAGAGTGTTGGAGCCATGTGGACCTCTTGATGTCCTTCCTACAGGGTCTCCGACAAGCCATCTCAGACCGAGATAGGCTCGACAGAGTCAAATCGCAAGTGTGCCAAGCCTTCGCTGGGCCAGGGTTCGATCCAGGTTTTAGTTAATCATGTTTTGGGTTTATGTTTTTTGTTTTATCTCAGTAGCCATGGGAAGTCGGCCAGCTCTGGGGAGTTTCATCTATGTTTTTTCTACTCATTTTAGCAATCAGAATTATGCCCTGCGTGGCAACGTAGTTTTATTTTTCTGCATGTTTTACTCTTCTATTTTGGACAAGTGGTAGTTGTGGTTTCCCACCAGGGCACTGCTGCCACGTTTGAACAAACAAGACAGACATATGTAATTTATTTTTCTTACGGGCTCTAATACAAACTTCTAACTTACAAAAAAAAAATATCTAATAACAAATTTTATTTTAAATAATATATTAAAATTTAGTCAATAATAATTAAAAAATCTAAATTAAATAATGATGTAAATAAAAAAATATTTCAATATTATTATTATTATTATAAAATCACCACCCATATAATATCTCACTATATAAATATATCATTATAATGAAACAATTTTTTATAATCATAATAAAAAATTACCTTATTAAAATATTTTTTGTAACTATAATAAAATTTTAGTTATTCTAAAATGATTGTGCCGAGAGTT
>ML794087.1:205746-229543 GCA_009831015.1 Picea engelmannii | reverse complement strand
CTTGATTTTGAGCTTCCATGTAATGGAAATCCACAAATATAGATGCAATAGTTTTGGCCAAAGGCCATTAAACTTGCATATTAACCCATTGCTCTTGAAATAATGAGTTTGGTCTATTGCCTCTGATCCACCAAAATGATCAACGTTGGAGCTTCTCTTACCATTCAATTCCATAAAGAGGGAATCACTTCTTCCTAACACAATCCACACTGGATGCCTTCAATGAGGGTGGATTTGAAAGATCTATGCTCTACCATCAAAGGCTTGGATGGCTAAACATTGGACCTCAACTTAGCCCACACACATTAGTGAAGTGGTTCACTGCTTCCCTTTGCCAGTGGAGGACAACATCAAGGGTTCCATTGAATCCAATCCTAGAAGTGAACTTGACATAAGAAAGGGGAGAACATAGGATCTAGCCAAGGGAACCTTGGAGATGCCATGACCATTGAGAAATGAGAGGCCAATGGAGGGATTCGTCAATGGGAAGCCCACTGAAGAGATTATCTTGTTGATGGCGACCTACTAAGGAGTATTTGATAATGCCATTCATTGTGAAAAGGAGCCAAAGATCCATTATTCAATAAGAGTTTACATAAGAGGCATGGTATCACGAGGAGGTTGAAGATGAGGTCTCTACTACAATGAATAAACACATTGAGACAAGACAAAAAGGACAACCCATGGGACCATTGTAAAGATCATAGTGAAAAAAGAATAAGAACCATAACTATTATGCATAGAGCTCCAAACCTATCTCCATGCATACCAAAATTATTATAAAAAATAAAAAATAAAAAATAAAAAATCATTTAATAATTTTCTTTTTTAATAAATCTTAAATACTTAAGACATTAACATAATATTTTATTTTATTTTGAAATTATAAAATTATAAATAATTTAAAATATTAAAATGATATTTTTTTATTATAATATCGATTATATACAATCTATCGGTCTCGAACGGGCTATGCTACCTTTTCCTTTGCCCTTAATGGATTAATTGCTCAAACTGGTGCTTTTGTTCGAGCAACCACATATGCATCTAAAACATAAATCATTGTTTCTAGTACTGGAGAAAGATCAACTGAGTCCACAGAGTATAAAACTAGGGGCTTTACTACTTAATTTGGAATGAATTAATCCAGGAGGATCTCGATGGCCACCCACTTTTTCCAACTTGCTCAAAACATTTTTTTGACAACTTACTATTTTTAGCAGTTGTTCGGTTTCTGAACTTCCGAGGCCATTTCGAGGGACTAAACATCATTTTTTCGCGATCGGGCACCTCAATGATTGTCAATATCTTTCCAACGAGCTATCGTGCGCTCAAAACGGAGATCATATGAAAAAGTTACAACCCCAGGAAGTTGATGTACTAACTTACACCAACAAGGTCCACATGAGTTTTGACGCTTCATCTCCTAGGGTTAGGTTTTTGGATGTCTAGGGTTTTGGAATTCATGTTTATTGTAAAAAGGCCTTCAAAGTCTCATTGTACTCATCTTATGGTGAATGAGCGTAGTCGTCACATCTCTTCTCAGAGATAAGCCACCACCATTCTAGCAAGCATGTTTTTAGTCTGCATTTTAGAGTTTCAACATATTTATTATTTAATAGAAGTCAAGTTTTACTGTATCTTTGTTATCGTTCATTGTGTCTCTGTGTTAATGTTATAAATCTATGGTTTCATTTCATTTCACTCATAAATCCGGATCAATGGTATCAGAGCGGTCTACTCCTTGTCATTTTTTTAATGCATGTCCTTGACGCGGTCAGCGTATAGAGAGTTGGGTCTCGAGTTTTTTTTCTCTTGAGGACAATTTCTCTCGCACGCCCAAGAAACCACCCATGGCGAGTGAAAAGAACGACGACGGGACAATAGATCATTTTAAAATGTTTCTCGAGGAAGCCCTCGAGCGACAGTGGAACGAGATGATGGACATCTTTGTACAAATCCTTCGATGATTGTTGACAAGCGATGCATCCACCTCAACCAGAGGTGTCACCCCCTTCAAGGTACAAATCAATTTTGATATTGCTATATTTGAAGGTCAAATAGATGCAGATGTCGTAGATAAATGGTTAAACCTTCTAGAAGGGTATTTTTCTATCCACAAATTTTCCAATAGAGAAAAGATTACATTTGCGCTCCTCAAGGTCGTCCCCCATGTCAAAGAGTGGTGGGAGACTTTTTGTAATCAAAAGGAAATAGAGAGATCTACATTATTTGCAATTGCACCCACTTGGGGTTCCTTCAATGATTCTATTAAGGAACAATACTACCATATTGGAAGTTATGACGACTTGTATACAAGATGGACCACACTGCGGCATGAAAGAAACCAAACAATGTTATAGTTCACTAATGTCTTCCATACCTTGCGCACCAAGCTGGGTATCAAATATTTTGAGCGACATCTGGTGCTCAAGTACCGCGACGGTATGCATAGAGACATCCAGACGGAAATGGAGTTTTTGGACATCTCATCCTTGGGCGTGACCTATCGATATGCCTTCAAAATCAAGCAAAAGCTTAAACAAAAGACATGACAGTTTGGGTCTAGGAACCCTTGACAATAGAAGCAGGGCAAGGGAAGCCCCAACCCGCATAAAAAAGGACAGAGCAAAGATGAGAAACTCAAGACAACCAATCCAAACCACAAGCAAATAAGAACAATGGGAAGACGAAAAAAGATACCGGGAGGTGGTGCGACTTCCATAAGAGCCCCTGTCATAACACTGTTGATTGTCGCTCAGAGCAGTAATTGGTGGATAAGGTAAAAGTATTTGAATCAGATGTGGGTTCAAACTCTGAGTCAGAACTAGAAAAGGGGAGATGAATCATTGATGCAGAACCCAGTGCCACCATTGCTACCACTAAGATCCAGCCCAGTGAGCCTGATGAGCCAAAGGAAGATGAATGACTCTTTCATTCACGATGTGGGTGAAAGGCACTCCATTGCACTTCATCGTTGATAGTGGTAGTCAGAATAACCTCATCTCAGCAGAGATTGTCAAGCGGCTAGCCCTGTCGAGAACGCCACACCCACAACCCTACACTATCGGATGGCTCCATTAAGGGAGCGATTTTCGTGTCATCCAAAAGTGTCTCATGTTGTACGACATCAAGATATTCAAAGATGAGGCATTGTGTGATGTTGCTCCCCTTGAAGTTTGTGATGTTCTTTTGGGCCAACCTTATTTATGGAAACGTCATGTTGTATATGAGTCTAGGCCTCACCGTGTCATTATTACTTTGAACATAAAATTGTATATGATACCAAAGGTAGTACCACCTAGTGTTATTTCCTTGATCTCTGCCAAGCAATGCAGGAAGGTCATTTTTGAGATCAGGAAGTTTGTCTTCTTCATGATTCACTCTCAGAATGAGTGAAAGGTTGCAGCTACATCCATTACCTCCACGACCGATCTCTCCATGCAACAAAAGAAAGTGGATAAGGTCGTGGAAGAATACAAAGACATATTCTCATCACCTACTAGGGTACCTCTGCATTGTTAGGTCAAGCATCCCATCGATCTGATCCTCGACGCACCGCTACCCAATGGAATAGTCTATCATCGCTCTCTGATAGAAAATGATGAGATCAAGCGTCAGATCCAAGAACTACTCCACAAGGGGCACATCCGACCCATCTCATCACCTTGTGGAAGCCTAATCGTGCTGGTGCAGAAGAAAGACGAGACCTGGCGACTCTGCATTGATTACCAGACCCTAAATAAAATCACAATCAGGAATCAGTACTCAATTCTCCGAATCGACGATCTCCTTGATCAACTCAAGGGGGTCAAATAATTTAGTGAGATTGATATGAAGTCTGGCTACTATCAGGTCCTAATAAAACAAAAAGATGTATGGAAAATTGTCTTCAAGTTAAAATAAGGTCTTTTTGAATGGTTGGTCATGCCCTTTGGTTTGACAAAATCCCCAACAACTTTCATGAGGATGATGGATGATATCTTGCAGCCTTTCACTAATTCTTTTGTAGTGGTGTATCTAGATGACATGCTTATCTACAACAAGACTTGGGCATAACACTTGCAACATATTTAGTAGGTTTTTCATACTTTGCGGAAGCACAAGCTATGTGCCAACTTGGAAAAATGTTCATTCGGCATGGATAGAGTCCAATACCTAGGCTACATTGTTGATGCACAAGGTGTGGATGTTGATCCAACCAAGATCCAAGTCATTCGTGATTGGTCAGCTTCAACCATGCTCACTGAGCTTCGGATCTTCTTATACCTTGTCAATTTCTATCGTAGGTTCATGTTAGGATTCTCCCATATCGCATGGGCCCTCAGCCAAATAACTAGGGGTGGTGGCAAGACAAAATTTGTGTGGGGCCTGTACCAACAGAAAGTGTTCAATGATCTGAAACAACGTTTGTGCTCAGCCCCAGTTCTTTCATTACCTGACCTGCAACAACCCTTTGAGATCAAGACATATGCTTCAAACTATGTTGTGGGTGCAACCATCACTCAACACGACCACCCGTGGTCTATCATAATGAGACACTATCAGATGTCGTCCGTAAGTACCCTACTTACGACAAATAAATGTACTCCATTGTACAAGCCTGCTACCAGTGGAGGCAATGCATTCTCGTGAAGGAGACAGTCATCCACACTGATTATAAGCCGTTGCAGTTCATGTAGACACAAGACAAATTGCAGAATGACCGCCATCAGAAGTGGTCCACATATTTGCAGCAGTCCTATCTCAACATCAAGTATAAAAAATGAAGTACCAACTGAGTTGATGATTTCCTTAGCCGACCTCCAGTCATGACACTCACCACAATGCTAGATTCTTGCAGCCACAAGACCTTCGGATGGTCCCACCTCTATGAGACAGATCCTGACTTCACTAACACCTACAAGATGCTGGGCACAAATACAAGTGTCACTAATTTCCATCTTCGGGATGAGTTGTTCTACCATCTGGGCCATCTTTGTGTTCCATCAAGCGAGCAAGCGAAGCTGATTTGAGAATCTCACTACAATTAGGGGGCACGACATTTTGATGTGGAAAAGACAGTGGAAGTGCTACAATGACATTTCTATTGGCCGAAAATATGACATGATGTCAACAAATATATATTGTCTTGCATTGCCTGCATTATTGTCAAACCGATGACTAAGAAACAAGGCATGTACACTCCTCTTCATACTCTCGATAGACCCTGGAAATACATCTCAATGGACTACATGGTGAGCCTTCTATCCACCAGGCGAAGAAATGATTGTGTTTTTGTGGTTTTTGATCGTTTTTCCAAGACGACAATTTTGGCTGCTTGCAAGAAGAGCATCACAGTGGAGGCCACTACCAAGCTCTTCTTTGAAAGAGTGTGGGTACACTTTGAGATCTCACAAACCATTATCTCAGATAGAGACAATTGGTTCCTCAATACACTCTGGTTGAGCCTTTGGTCACTACTGGACACCAAGCTCACCAAGTCCAGTGCCTTCCACCCCCAGACAGATAGCCAAACCGAGGTCGTCAACCAGATGATCGTGCACATCCTGCGCATGTACAATTCCAAGCACCCCCGCACCTAGAATGAGAGTCTTCCCTATGTTCAGCACAACTACAACAGAGCCATACATAGCTCAACTGACCACAACTCCTTTCAGGTGGGCTTGAGATTTCAACCATTGGGTCTCATGGATGTTGCACTACCCCTTGCAGCCACCTAGGCAGACTCGTCGCATGCTCCAACTGGAGCTGACAAAGCCATCGGGTTCATTGAGCGGATCCAACACATCCACGAAAAAGTTCAAGATATTTTACAGAAGTCCAATGCCAAGTTCAAGCAATGCCATGATCAATACCGGGTGCCACACCAGTTTCAGGTGGGAGACAAAGTATGATTGCACTTGCAGAAAGAACGCCTTACATGGCCTCATCGGAAGCTTCATCCAATTTGTTATGGACCTTACACCATCACCAAGGTTGTGGGAAATAATGATTTCGAGCTCAACCTTCCCCCCTTCCTTGGCTTGCACCTAGTGTTCAATGTGGACCTCCTTCGACCTTATTTTTCACCATTATTGGACACCTCCGAGATAGCAGAACAATTGACACCAACAGAGCTCAACACTGATTGCCTGGAACAAACGTCCATTGATCAGATCGTGGACAAACAGGTCAAGGGAACTCACCAACAAAGGATCCATTTTTATTGGGTTGTCAAAGCAGGGCAGCTCCTGCACCAAGGCAAGTGGCTCACCCGGGGCTAAATTCAGTAGAAATTCCATCATATGATAGGGGCACGCAACGTAATGGAGACCATTGCTTCCTAAGGGGGAGGATTGATTCATGAGGATCTCAGTGGCCACTCACTTTTTCCAACTAACTCAAAACATTTTTTTTTAGCAATTTTTCGGTCCCTGAACTTTCAGGGCCATTTCGAGGGTCTAAACATCGTTTTTTCGCGATCGGACACCTCAATGATAATAAAAGGTTTTCATTGATCCCCCTAAATGAAGCTCCTCATCAATACCTTTCCAATGAGTTATTGTGCACTCAAAACAGAGATCGTATGCAAAATTTACGACTTCGAGAAGTTGATGTACTAACTTACCCCAACGGGGCCCACATGACTTTTGACGCTTCATCTCTTAGGGTTATATTTTTGGATGTCTATGGTTTTTGCATTCATGTTTATTGTAAAAATGCCTTCAGAGCCTCATTGTATTCATCTTCTGACGAATGAGCATAGCCGTCACATCTCTTCTCAAAAATAAGTTGCCACCATTTTAGCAAGCTTGTTTTTAGTCATCATTTTATAGTTTTAAAATATTTCTTATTTAATAGAACTCAAGTTTTACTGTATCTCTGTTATTGTTCATTGTGTCTCTGTGTTAATGTTATAAATATGTGGTTTCATTTCGTTCCACTCCTAAATCCAGATCACGAATGCATTTGGCTATGCCCCTAATACAATTATGTGTAAGTTGTGAGATCTAGGACCTTGCACGTGCTACGAAAAATGAATGACATGAGCTCTTCTTCGGTGCTATATGATTGACTAGTTGGACCACCCTTATCTCGTCTTCCACCTTGATGATTTCTTATGCTTGCCTTATGTGTCTTCCTTATGGTTATCGAACTTTTCTACCTTTGCTTCTGCTCCTTGCTCAGATGTTGCCTTTACTTCCTTTGGTGGTTAATCAATTGGCTCTGCGCTTGAAACTGGATAAACTCGATCTCAACCTAGAACTAATGGTATTGGAACTACTACTCAAGCTCGCCTTCAAACTACTACTGGATATGTCACTAAGTCAATTGAATCAATGGGATCCGGGTAAACGACTCCCAACTCTGCTTATGGGTTTCGATCTCAAATAGACTTTGAATCCACTCGATCAATCGTCTGCCTCTATTGTAGGTGGTTCTGGGTTAATCAAGGCAACCCCAACGAGTTATACCTTTGTATATGCTGCCATCCACACCTATGCTTCTGCAACTGATGGTAGATCCATTGACTCTGTTTTCACTCTAGATTCCTTTGCCCTAGCATCTTTCATCTCGCTTATGCCCCAACCTTTGCCTCTTCTTACTCTGTAACCTACGCTACTTACTATGCAGCTACAAATGAATCTGCTCACTACGAATCTATCATTGGGGAGTGTCAAACGGAAACATAAACAAATCGATCAATTAGCATGGGATCCAAATCTTTATTATATGTGCCCAGAGCTGCAACTTTCTCTGTTGGTTCTGGGATTGGCTCTCGAACGAGAAGGAATGTTCGCTCTGTTATTGGTAATGTTGATTAATACTCTTGATCTTTATATGGAATTGAAAAAATGGACAAAGAGAAGCTAGCACTGGGTAAACTCCAACTAGACCTGTTATGGAACTTGTTGGATATAGATATGGATCTATTGGTGTTGGCTCTTAGTCAACTGGTTCCAGGTCAACAACTGTTGAGGGGTCACCTAGATGATAAACTGTCTTATTAGCTACCTTTATATACCCTGCCTTTACCTTAAATACATAATATTAAAATATCTTAGGTTGGAATTTGTTCCTTGGATTGATTTCCAAATGGTCGCTAGGTAGGGGCAAAAAGCACGAGGTGGGGTTGTGAAAGATATTGGTTAAGGTCTACTTGGTTAACGTAGGGAGCTACATGTGTGGATCTGCTCGAACTCTAACTAGGTCTACTAAAACTTCTACCGTTACCACACAGAATAGGTGTTGATCAATTGTGCTTCTCTTATGGATATGTGCCTCTACCTCTGATGTTGCTTGGTTATGTCGGATTGATCGATGTTAGTGAGTTGCGCTAGCCCTATGTGTGGTTCGATCGATGAATGGCAATACATGTGTTCGTGTTGTTTCTTCGGCGAGCAGGTGTCGATGATCGATGTTACTTATATTCATGCTTGGTGATTTTCAACCGATGTGGTCTTCCCTTTCCTTGTCGATGCTTTGTCCCTCCCTCCCCTTCCTTTCTTGTTGCGGGCCTTCGATCATGATCTCCAGGGTCTGGATCTTGGTCTCAAAACGTATCTGCATTGGTAGTTGTGGGGTCTACTGATGGTGATGCCCCTTCCTTCCATGCGACCTTCACCTTTGTGGGTGGTGCTTTTGCTCGATAAAATGGGTAAACAGATTATGCTGCCACCTTTGCCTCTGCATCACAAGTAGTAGGAACACACGCTTATATCGGAACAACACTAGTAGGAACAAATTGTACTACACTAATGGAAACAAATGCATATGCTAAAACTTCTGGAACTTGATCAACTAAATTTGTGACTTGAACCATTGCCACTGGGTATCAATCCCAGTCATCTATGCCCGAATAAAGCTATGCTTTCATGTTTCTTTGTTGAAAAAGTATATTCATGACCCTACTCATATGATTGATTGGAACTTGGTGCAGGTGGAACTCGAGGGCAAGTTCCAGGTGGAACCCCTGCGCATTCTGGACCGGAGAGAAATAACACTTCGGAACAGAGTCATCGCTCAAGTAAAGGTGCAATGGAAACACTTTAGTCCTAAGGAGACCACTTGAGAATTAGAGGGAGATTTGCGGAAATCTCATCCAATCTTGTTCCAGGAAATGAACGAACATTGAGGATAGTGTTTTACTAAAGGGGGAAAGGATGTGACATCCCCAAAAAATAAATATTTTTTATTTTTGTTGCTGAAAATTTATTTCCGTTTTTGACAAATTCGAATTTGGAAAATTTTTGCCATTCATGGCAATTTCAAATTTCGAATTTAATAATTGTATTTAATTATTGTAACTGTTGGGCAGAGATCTGTTTGGACTCAACTAACTATTTGACTATGACACTTGTATCATAACAGAATAATTATATTCACTGCAGGAGGACAAATGGAACAACCATGTTAAAAAAATCAGCTGACCATGACTCCATGAGTGGGGAACAAGTTGGAACTGCCTCTGGGTTGATGATTACAAGTGGCAAATCAAAGATTTGGCCACTGGCAGCCCCTGAAAGTCGGGGATTAAGAAAGCTGCGAAAATCCCCAAAGGAGGGAAAAGACCTGGGCAAAATTGATAAATAGCATATGCGAGGAGGTAGGATGCTGCCAAGTATGYTGGGAAGAARTTTTYTGAGCTCGCTTGTTGTTATGAACTCTGCGGATTGAGTGTGAGGCAAGTGGAGCTTACTGAAACAGAATCGCCTTGCTGTTATGAGCACTATTGAGTAAGTGTGAGGCAAGAGGATAATTGTTGGAATTGAAGGACATTGYTGAGGAAGAGTTTCCAAGTTYGCCCTCATGGATTCATGGTCAGGCTAGGGGGTGAATCGGGCAAGTAGATTTGGCTRCCCTGTTCTACGGTTGGGAGGAACGTGATTGTTCCCTTTGTCTTCCCGCGGATTGGATTCAGATATGTTAAKTTTCCCCTCTCTATTATGAATGACTATGGCTATTGATGTTATGTATCTATTGAATCTGAACTGGAATAAGTTACATTCTCTGTCTGTATGACTCTTTTTGCATCTGGTACATTGACTCTGATTAAATAAGATCTGTAAAGAATTCTTCCCACTTTCTGTTCGGATGCTTTATCTGATGCTATGTATCTAACAATATGCTTAACAATATGCAAACAATATATTATATGTGTTTAGAATGACAAAATTCGAGAGTTAAAGAATTTCAAAAACCCCTTTTTGTCTTTTTTTTCAGATGCTAAAACAATCTTGAGAATTGACGCCTTTTGGAGGTTTTTGCTTCCTTGTTTCTTTTCAGAATGGACTACCCTTTCCTTAGTCAAGGTTTATGACGAATTTAGAGATTTTCCCTTATAGAAAACCTTTATCCTTTTGTATCCTTTTGTGCGTGTAAAATTCTTAAGTCTTTATGCTTTCGGGATTCGAGAATTGTAGTGTGTTGTTGTTTGACATTTGAAACCCCGAAAACCCGAATCCCGAAATCCTGAAGTGTTAATCCCACACCCTTTCACCTTTCGGAATTCGGGAATGGTGGTATGCTGTAGTTTGACATTTGAAAACCCAAATCCTGAAATCCCGAAGTTCCTTTCACTTTTCGGAATTCGGGAATGGTTGTGCTATGTTGTTTGACATTTGAAACCTTGAAAACCCGAATCCCGAAATCCCGAAGTGTTAATCCCACACCCTTTCACCTTTCGGAATTCAGGAATGGTGGTATGCTGTAGTTTGACATTTGAAACCCCGAAAACCCGAATCCTGAAATCCCAAATTGTTGGTTCCACGTTCTTTTCTTTTTGCAATTTCGGGAATTGTCGTGCTTTGTTGTTTGACATTTGAAACCCCGAAAACCCGAATCCTGAATTGTTGGTTCCACGTTCTTTTCTTTTCGCAATTTCGAGAATTGTCATGTTCTGTTGTTTGACATTTGAAACCCCGAAACCCCGAAATGTTAATGCCTTTCTTTTTGCAATTCAGAAATTATGGTATGTTGGATGTTTGGCTATGAAAACCGCGAAAACCCGAACATCGAAATCCCAAAATGCGGGTCTCACCATTCCGTTCTTGCATTTCGGAAATTTGTGTATGTCAAGGTTTAGACACCGGAACTCGCAAAGTTCCGAATCCCAAATTCCCGAAGTGCGGGACCCACCTTCCCTTTTTCCCCATTTCGGAGGTTTGAGTATGTGGTTGTTTGGGCACTTGCACTTGCGAAATCTCGAACTCCGATTTCCTGAAGTACTAATCACCTTTCGCTTTTTCGGAGTTGTAGAGTGTTGATGTTTAACTTTTGTGTTCACGGAAAACCCGAACCCCGAAACCCCGAAGTACTCGGCATCTTGTCGCAATTTCGAGAAATGTCGTGTGTTGATGTCTGGCTCTTGTACTTGCGAAGCCCCAAACCCGAAACCCCGAAACGTTGGCCCACAGTCGTTCCGTATTTCGGATTTCGGCAAACCACAGGGTCCTTTATTTTGTTCGGCACTTGTGATCACCAAAACTCGATTGACCTCTGTTTCTTCACAAAGCTGTAGGAACTTAGAAGAAACTTATTGTTATGGGAACAACCCTATTAATATAATGAATGGACAGGTAAAAGAACGTTGGGAAGTCTTCATCCCGGATAGAGGTACAAAAGTAACAGATTGCTTTACAAGTCGATTGTATTGCAAACAGAGGGTGATTTTTCTATGTAGGGTTTTGGTCATAAAAAAATCCCAAAGTTGTTTGTATTGTTAACACTGTGGTAGTGTTATAGGTAGTAGCAGAAAAGAGAGTAATTATAAATTTCAGGATCTTAATGAAACATTGAAGTGGTGAGTAAATACTCGTTATATCATCATTTAGAAAACTCAAGTTGAATGGTAAGGACAATCGATAACAGTAAGGACTCTAAACAAACCATCGGACTCAAGTCTTCTAACATAAAGATTACTTGCTTGAGATCTCAAAACTTTTCAAGGATAAATGTACAAATAAAAAAATAAAATTATGGTGATTTTTGAGGTACATTACAGTTGGCTTTTATGTTGCTTACTTAGATGTTGATGGCGGAGATGTTGCATACTATCAATGTGAACTTGGAAATAGAATAGGCTCCACAACGTGAGGATATAAGACTGAATCTGTGGGGTATTGATATGAAACAAGCTATCTAACAAATGGAAGGGATGCCTGTTCACATGCAGGTGTTACGGGCTATTACACGCTATCTAGAAGGGATGTAGGCTCCAACTTTGTTGGGTCAACTAACTCTTGAATTGGTAGGAATACAGTGAGTTACAAATGTGCAACTGAACTTATAATTGAGCAAAGGAAAGCCGACATTAGGTAAAATGAGTTAACTAGATCCACTCAATAAAATCGAATTTGCATCTTCACCCTGTCGAGACTATCTCCCCTAGCTCCCATTTTCTTCTCTTCACAGGAGTAGCAACCCTTCGTTGATGTTGTAATATGTTTTGTAGATAGAGTGGGCAAGATTGCAAAGCTCTTACATTCCGTCATTGGGCTGACCTTCTATGCAGTATCACCTGAAACCCTCTCTTGTGATTGATTATATAGTATATAGATCTATTGATGTCGAGAACGCATATGGTTTAGAAAAACAAGTTGGTCCCCTCATTTCACTCTATACACATGAGAGATGATGTTGTCACATTAGCGTGATGTTTAGTGCCTCATGTTAGATAAGGTTACATTAATAAAATTAAAAGTTTTTAATTAAAAAAAATCACAATAATAAAAATAAAGTCAACCCAATTATAATAAAATAATTACACAAAATCACAATAATAAAAATAAAGTCAGCCCAATTAAAATAAAATAATTACACAAACAAAGTTTAGATGAATCTATAAATATTTAAGATGAATTTATGCTAATAATATAAAATAATTCAAATTAAACAAACTTAATTTAATTATTACCAAAATTTGAAACATCATGTTTTATTGCCAAACTTAGAGTGAAATAGACTCTGAGTGAGCCTAATGATTAAGAACATGTGTTTCCTAATAAAAGATCACAAGTTCTTTACAAGGCAAATGATTGGATCTCATACACCAATTTAATGTCTGACTATATTATTATTATTATTATTATATATAACCAAAATAAATATATATATGTATATATATAAATGATTGAAACCGACGATGATCCAAATTCAAATTTTGCCATTCATAAAACTAATTACGACGCCGTTGCAGGTGTATCTAAGATGGATTTTGACGGTATAAAAACGCCCAGCGGTGTTTAAAAAAATCAATGAAACTCTTCGTATAAGTTGACCTGAGCTGATCAAATTTAAAGCCCTCGCCCCACGTTTTGACTTTTTTAACATTTTTGGTTGCGTTTTTTAATCAGTTTTGTTTAAAAACCATTTCAACAAACCATTGAAAGAATTGATTGAATGACATTTGGTTGCGTTTTTTAATCAGTTTTGTTTAAAAATCATTTAAACAAACCAAAAGAATCGATGAACAAATATTAGTGCACAATTTAAATGGGTTAGAAGTTTTTCAAGATGTTTGTACATTCAAAACTAGAATTTCAAATAATGAAAAATTATAATTTCACAGATACTATAACCTGATTCCAATAATAATTACCTAAACATTCAAAAAAAAATCGATAACCTGATTCCAATAATAATTACCTAAAAATTCAAAAAAAATCTAACTTGACCCTGCCAAAATAATATATACCGATTGATTGAATCCCCATACATAGGAAATACAAATTAATATATACGGATTGAATCCCCCATACATAGGAAATACGTTAAACTACATGGAATATAACTGTCTATTTTCTATTAAATGCTTGAACATGTGGCATGTGCTATATAATCATGGCATGCATTATTCTCTTCAGAGTCCTTGGAAAGACATCACACCATGATGGTGACGGTGATGGGAACATGGAAGAGCATGCAGATGCAGCAATATATTTGAGTCAAAGCTTTGAAAAAAGAAATAGTCCAAACTTATTTTAATCAAATAGTCGTTTGCCAATGATTTCAAATATGTTAGGATTATGCGCCTCTTGGCATGCTGCAACTTTTACAAAAATCAATGATAAAATCCACTTTGGCGTGTTGCAATTGGTCTTAACACAAGTGTTTTCATAAGTAAATGGATAAATGATTGTGTCCACCCACTTAAAGCTGTAGTGCTGCAAAACTTTCATATGATTAGTGTCTGCCAATGAAAGAAAAACTGTGTAACCACTATTTTTTCAATAGGAAAGACGTGGACTGATTCGCCTCCTCTAGTGAGATAATATTTATTATATTATAATAATTATAAAAGGCACAATGGATTGAAGTATCCCATCTTTCATTGGAAGGTTGAATCATGTGTGCATTCAAGAAAGAGCCACTGAATTCAAAATGTGCACGGTATGCGTGTATGGGTAAATCCGTCTTGCAACAAAAATTACAACCCAGCTCATACATTAACCCCTTAAAACAATGAACAGTGTAGCAATCAAACAGGGATTATGATGAGATTCAACTAATCATCAATGAATAGTTGAGAGCCTGTCAAGCAGAAGATTGAAGGTCTGATTTCTGTCAATAATACTCAACCTCACATATGTTTGGGGTGCACCAAAATGCCTGCCACTGCGAGAGATGATTCTATTGCTTTTCAACAACTTTTCACAATCTTCATCCTCCTTTCCTTCACATTTTAGCCATGCAAAAGCTGCATTCATACAGAAGACCATCCAGAGTAATTAATTAATTTTGCCAAGTATTTTCATTTCAAACATTTAAATAGACACGTCCACTCAGTTTCACTATCCATTTTTTCTTTACAAGACTTTCCATTTCTTCTTTATAAAAAAAAAGTTCGTCTCTGTTTCTAAAGCCTTCAGTTTATTAGATTAGAAGATAGTATTTTTTTTATCTTTAACGCATGACATTAACTACCATGAACTAACCTCAATTTCTACCATGAACTAACCCAACATATCGAGAATCTCAATGCCTAAGCATAGCTAAATTGTGTCACTTTCACACATCTGAGTTGCTGGATTGCATTGCCATTGCTTGATTTCAAACTCAATCCTCACTCATAGTCTAAATTATAATTGTTCCATTAATTGTCAGTTGAACTACATTCATTGATCTCAAATTTTACTCTTCTTTCCCCCAATTAACAATCTCTCGAAAGCTGACCTCAAAGTTATCATTTCAAATATTCGTCTTCAATCTCAAAATCAATTTCTTAATGCCTAAAATATGTCTAGTGATATGGTAGTCTTCTTGTTTTCGGTAGAGGAAGCAAATGATATTTACCTGGTCGAGGAGTGGTGTGGCGACGAAAGAAAGTGCAAAATCCGGGCTCAAATACAGGCAAAGTGAATCTGCGATTGAGACTGACTGCTTCTCGAAGGCTATTCCATCTCTCTGACATTAAAGCAGACCCATGGTGAAAGACTCTATGTTCTTGCCCTGTGCTTGAGTCTCCTTGTCTGTCAAATATACTCTCACCTGCATAACTACTGCTTACAGAGTGCAAAATTCGAGTGGCCCGCAGCTGTGAATCCTTCGAAACTCCAATAGTATTCAGCTCTATGTATTTTGTCATCTTTTTAGCCACTTCTAAATCTTTAACAATAGCCCACCTTAGCAAAACAATCAATGTAATCAAAACAGTACTCCAGCCAAACACCTAAATCTAATAAAATTCCAAAACCCAAAGATAGTGTTGCCAGTTCCTTCCCAAACTCAAATCAAAACCATTGCAAAAATATTATATTTCAGAGAACTAGTGTAGAGGCAGAATATGGTCCATTAATGCACATTAAAGTACACCAGGAAAGATCATATGACACACACAGATATCTGGTTGAGGAGAAATGCTCTTATATTCAAAAGGAGCTTTGAACATGGGTTTTTTGCATAGCAACACTCCCAACCACAGCTCACGGATATATACCGTTTGAAATATACATACCTCAACTGCATAGATTTGAAGTCTACAATCTTATTACTTGAATTCTTGAAAAAAAAAAATTGTGATAAATTTACAGACGTGAATATGTGTGCATATGGCGGCACACAGCTTTCAAAGTATATTTAGATATAAATTCAAATATTTTGAATTTTGAAATAACCTATTTTTAAACATCGTCTGCTGAAAGACAATGTGTGGAGCCAAACTGTCAGAAGAAATGAACAAAACATGCATATGTACCAGTCAAACTCCAAGTCTGTCAACACATGCACACAAAAGCAAGCATACACATACAGACCCAGAAAAACAGAGTACAAGCTCTGTCAACATTCAAGTTGTGAGTGAGAGAGAGGAGGTGGCACAGCAAATTGCATACAATTGTAAATGGATAAACATTACTTACCCAATGCGACTTCCTGCGTGACCTGTACTTTTAGATACCGTGAACAGCATAAGATCCTGATCTGCAGGAGCAGTGATGGGGGTGTAATGTGGCCAGTAATAAGCTAAATCGTATATAACTGGTCCAGACCCATTTACAACTGCTTCCCTGGTAAACCCATCGGGGTTATTAGGGGAAGTTACCAACTCAATGTAGTAATCTTCATTTGAAGTCTGCTTGTACATCCAGGCATCACCAGCCCATCTGTAGATCTCTGATTTCAAATAGTCTGTTACCACTGGATAAGACTGCAATGCATTTTCAATGAATTAATATACAAGTAGTAAAAAGACAAATAACAACAATATAGCCAAAAATGATTTGCTATGCTCTCAAATCCTGGTTTGCACAATGGGCATGGGCATACCGAGTAGTAGGGTGCGGCAGAAATAACATTTGTTGGTTTGGAACGACCTGGGGGTGATAGGGCATACAGTGCAGCTTGGAAGAGCTGCGTTGAACCTGTACCTACCACCAAATGGCGACCTTTCGTTACAGCATTTCCTACAAGACTGTGAAGAGATCTGATCTCTTTTGCTAATTCTGGCTCTAAAAACCAGCATACGTTTCCCACGTCTGCAAAGTAGCTCATCAGCTGCCAACCCAAAATCACAATCGCACTCTTTTGCGCGTTCTCGATCCAAAACGATTCAAACATTGTTGGGTCTCCACTGCATTGCATTCAATGCTCCCAATTTATCACCTGGAATTCTTTAATTGAAAAAACAGGAAGAATACAACGCATATGTGTATCCATCAAATTCCCCAAAAAACAGTCATTTAGATTTTGAATACAGGGCAACATACAGACTAATGGGTTATATTTTTTAACTGGGTTGAATACCTCAAACTAGTTTTGAAAGCGTAGGGCCCATAGAGCCTTCACCCCTTATAAATGCACATATTTTTATAGCTTCTTCAACTAGAACTTAAATCGTAGAAACAACGAAATGGTGATTACTTGCAAAGTAAACAAAGACTTTTAATGAATGTCCCGTTGACAATCGATATGCAAATGGTCGATAAGAATCCCTGTGTTTTATGCTTTCTACCGCCAATGGTCGTTTTAAAGTTTTCTTAAAATGAAGGAAAGACCTGGAAGCTATGCAAATTACCATTGTCACTTAAAAATTGAAAGAAATACAGAAGGGACTACGAAAACTTACTGGTCAAGGTTGAGGACGCAGTCGGAGACAAGAGTGGAACAGTTGTGGTCTGTGAAGCAGGCATGACATTTACAGAAGCCGCCATTTAAAGCTGGCTGAGAAGGAGAAACATTATTACCGACATAGTAGCCATGGCCAGAGCATGTTGCCTGACCTCCTGCAGTAGCAACTATCATATTATGACTTGGATCATCCACTGCACATACTGTGTTTGCTTCGCCCTCTTCTTGTGGAGGCATACACAAGTTGTTATTAACCAATGATTTTCCTTTCCCCCACAAGTTTCTGGGTATTGTAATGGGATGGTAGTTTTTCTCATATAGCAAACTAGTGAGAAGAAAGACATTCATTGCCATGGAAAGACATATTAAGTACTTGCTATTCATACTGCCTGGCATTGGAATTAAAGAGAAGGGAAAGTAACCCTTCTTTTCCTGATGATGCTGCTGCTGCTTTCCTTGTTTTGATAAACCGTTGATGTTGACCTTCTGTCTGCTTCTGGGCTTTGTGTGTGCCATGCTTGCTGAATCTCAAAGCTATTGTCTCATAACCCAAAAAGACCTACGAATAAGTCAGTCCAGGGTGATAACAGAGAGAAAGAAACACAATACACGAAGCAAAATAACAAGAAAAGGAGGCGTAGGCTTTTGTATATCCCTTAAACTTTTAGTGCAGGCATCATTCGTAAAGAACACAAACCAGACTGGGAATGAATTCTATCGTGGATAGTTGTACTGGTGTACAATGTAAACCCCATTTACATTATATATTCCTGCAAGTTCGCCTAAAGATTATTTTACTTTGTTGACTATGTTTATTGCGCTCTCATCCCACTGATTCTCTGACGCTTTTCTAATGCCGCACAACCGTAGTTACCTTTTCCCCTATTTAGTTGTGCCCATTAATGTACCTACGTGGAAAACATGACACTGACATACACACCCCACAATACACAAAGGGCACAAAAACAGGCTGAGGCCATCCATGAGTTAAAAAGCAGTGCACATTACCAGCCCGTCTGCTGTGGTCAGACTCTAGCTCACTCACTCGAGGCTTTTCTCTGCGAGGTATACTACAATGACATTGACATCGCCGAATCCTCATCCATCCTTATATATGGACATCGCCGAATCCTCATCTATCCTTGCATGCTCCTCTCCTTCCACCCCCATACATTTATTGCTAGCTAATTTTATCGCAACCTTGTCCAAACCCCCAAATACAAAACATTTATTGCAACCACAGAATATCCAGTTTCATGCTTTCTTAGATACTCCCTCCTCCTCAATACATTTATCACAGCCACATAAAATATCTAATTTCATCACAATCCAGTCCATCACAACAAAACAAACCAAACATTTATTACAACCATACAATTTCATGACAACCTCAACCCAATATCTAAGCCTGCGAAAACGAGCCCTGGTCCAAACCCTCAAATATAAAACAAAACAACGCCGGGTTGCACGCCAAGTGTTTGAGGAAAGTCCGCTACGAATAAAGACGCCTATTTACTCTCTTTTTCATTGCAATGTGGAATTGGGTAAGACCCACGAGGATAATCCCCGGAGCACATGCAGACGGCCCGGCGATTTAGACGTTGGATTCCCTAAACGCAATATCGATAGAAATCATAAATGGTATTTGAGATGAATACGGATCTTGTACCAGTTGCAGCCCTACATCTAAAAGGAAGACAGGCTAGCAATCCTTTCCTTCCTTAAATTCGATGTGCATGCACAATCTGGACTGGTTCAGTGGCTAGGACAGGCCTCATATTTCGTCGGAGGAGTAGGAGGCGGCGCCGGCCTCGGTATGGAAGAGGGCAGCGCATCATGCATGAGGAGGCTCCACGGTTGTGTGGACCCCAAACCCACAAAACGATACAATTCCGGCCACCCTGACAGTATTGGACCAGGGCGGGAGGGGAGGATTGGACGGATGGCTGGCTGTTTGATACCCAAGATTGCGTGATTTGATTTAGCCATTAAGCACCTCTCATGAATTTGCTTTGAAAGGCCGCGGATGCAACACCTCTCACATCAAAGCAAGTGTTCCCACGCACGGGCTGTAAGGATTCTCAAGAATTTATCCCAGCAAGATCTATACGATAACAACAAGCACAATGAAACAAATTATTTAATAAAAGACAAAGCATGACCAGTGACCGGACTCATTGCCATATCGAATTTACCATGACTTCATAATCGTATCAGATCCCCAACAGAGATATCAATAGTTGACATAGGACGAGCTCAAGCATAAAAAACCTGGTGCGCCGTTGTTTTTTTTCCAGGTTCCTGGTGCACCATTGTTATGGCACACAATCTCCTTTTAAACATAGCCGCATTCTAATTCGCCACAACCATACTGAGAACCAGTCTCTTGCTCATCAAAACTTGATATCTCGCTGATAATTGAGCAATCTCTAGATTATGACTCCCTGCGCCGCCAGGACTATAGTTTTGGGTAGGAAGTCAAAGCAGTTTGACTTCCTATTAACTTGCCAAATTTTTATGTACTTCTTTAATTTTTTTTTTAATTTTTAAAGAATATAATTTGATTTTTTTATTAGTCTAGAGTATAATGATGTGATTAAATATGGTAGAGGGCAATTCTTTTAGCTAGAGTACAAAATTGATTTAATTTAATTTTTCTTAATTATTACCATTGTCGTTCCACTTGGTTCTTGAAACAGGTTAAATCCACGACAAAAAGATAAAAGTAGAAGATTCAAACATACTTTGCAGTAACTAACCCCCACTTAGTTCCAAGGGATAGCTCAGTTGGCAAGATGTGGGCACGCTCTCCCAGTTTAGGGAGAGGTCACAAGGTCAAGCCTAGCTATGAGTCCCTGGGGCTGCTGCTTTTCCACTCCCATATCATCCTTAATTTCTCATCTGGAAAACTAACCCACAAAAAGTTGTCGATACTAGCATGGGGTTGAGTTGAATGTCTTAAGTGTCATAATGAAGGTCTAGCTTGAAATTTAGAATATTCATGACCATGCAAGACTTTGTTTCCTTCTTCATTATAACATCCACCTACAACACATATTGAACATTGAATTTTAAAAAAGATTAACCAAATAAAACATACTAAAGGATACACGAGGGTACTGATCATCAGCCACAATTATGAATGCTCATAATAGTGACTAAAAAACTATGGAATGTATATACCTTTAACCACAATTATGAATAATCATAATAGTGACTAAAAAATTATGGAATGTATATACCTTTTTGCTTTTTCTTTATGGGTTGTGTGACATGGATGCATGCATGAATAAAATGTCTATGTGCCATAAAGTTTATGGCATTAAAATGATTCCACAAATGTCTATGTGCCATAAAGTTTATGGCATTAAAATGATTCCACAAAGATGATGTGCTTTCCTACTAACAGATGGTTAGATTGATGTATATGCGTTAAACTCCCTCCTTTCTCTATGTGTTGTGACATGGATTCATTTATGAACAAATATTCTACAGGCCATGAAGTTTAAGCTATCAAAACAATGCTTTCAAATCTTTTTCTCTTAGTTATGTGAGATAGGTGTATATGTGAACAAAAGTTTTTATGTCGTGAAGTTCATGACATTAAAATTGTTACACAAACATAGTGCCTTATTGTTATATTGGTTATAAAATTTATATGTTTTAAGCTTAGTGTTAGCTAGGTTGCATTCATCTTGAGAAGGTGGAGCACTTTCTTTGACATTGGAATTAATGCTCATCTAGGTTGCATTCAACTTGAGAAGGTGGAAGACATGTTCAACATGAGGAAACAAAATCTTACATTCAAAATAAGAATGGGTAGAAAAACAAAGACCGGCATATTTCTCTTCTAGTTCCTCAACTTTCACCTCTAGATTACATTGAATTCAATATATTAATGCAATGTGATTTTCAAGTAAAATGAATGATATAAGAGAATGTATGGGAAGTAATATTCATACCTTAGTCTCCATTGTTTTTTATTAAAAGAAATCTCATTCCTGATTGTAGGGAAAAGACCTCAAACTCTAGTGGGATTTGTCCACAAGGGTGATAACATTTTCATTCTCATCTAGTTTAGTCATTGTGTGTCTTTGTTTCTTCTAGTTGGTGTAGTTTAGATTGTGGATGAAGGAAAGTGAATTAAAACCTTGGCCTTTAGAACACATGATCTCCATAAGATCATTTCTTGCTACTTTGTCTACTATGTAAGGACTAGATATTATGCAACTTTCACTTGTTTTCTTATATTTTTGAACACATGGGACACATTGGCACCAATGGCTTTCATCGTCCCAAAAAGTTAGTTCCTCACCAACAATCTAACACTTATGAATACAAACATAATTCTTGAAAGATCTCAAAGACTAACTCCACTTTTGAAAGATCTCAACTCTCAAGCATGGACCTATGAGAAATCCATCCATGGCCCTTTTAGAATTAGGGAGCTGGCCACCTCAATCCCCAAGTGAGATTTTCCAAAACCATCACCTTAACACTTGAATTGCTCGTTATTGTTCTAAATCCTTGGTAATATTGTAAATACACATTGTATAAAACATAAAGTGTTATTTAGTTCACCACCTCGATCCCCAAAGTGAGATTTTGCAAAAGTGTTACATTACCACTTGAATAGGTTATTATTGTTCTAAGTCATGCTTAGTAATATTGTGTATAAGCCACGAATTATTATTGTGTTATGCATGCATAGTCTCCATAATATGATGTTAAAGGAGGGATCTTAAGTCTCTCACAACTTAGCAATCTAATAACAAACTTTATTGACTCTAACAAAGCATGGTTCTCTGCGATTATCTCCTAAATCCACAATAATAAATTTTTAGATTATTTTTTATATGATCTTTGTGATCATATCTAACCTCTATGTGATGATTTGTAATTCCCAATATTAGATGTGCTAGGGCGAGGTTTCTACACCTCAATGGATACAAACACACCTACATAAGTTAATAGGCCCTCATTAGTTATGGCACACTCACAACCAACGTGTTAATTTAATTATCTAAGTGATACAAACTACCATCCATTATAGATATATGCATTAAATTTTAAAAACATGTGTTTCTTCTTGAGACGTCACAGGTTCAAATCCAGAGGGGGTAGGGTATGTATACCTTCATAGACTTTACCAGTCAAATCGTTGGGCGGAGGGGGATCCCTTGTCCCACAAACAAGGAGATCTCATACACCAATTTGATATGCTGGCTTGGCCGTGACCTTAAAAATAGATTATTATTATTATTAAATAACCCAATCTAAAAGCTATCATACTCTTAAACAAAAAGACGAGAAACAATCACACTAATACATAAATATGTTTTGTTATAAGAAAGAAAATAAATAACATTCCATTACTTTGATTCATAAAAGTAGAAACAAAACTATCACTTAACTATCCTTTACTTATACAATTAGGGTTATATATCCAACTAAGACTCGCACTCTCGCAATTAGGGTTATATATCCTTAACTATCCTTTACTTATACAATTAGGGTTATAAGACTCGCACTCTCGCACTCAGTCTCGGTTTTCTTTTTAACGGGTCTCATACGAACAGAAAAAATCGTTCAATCATTAAGCGGCGTGAAGAATATATTCAAGATTCAACGAACATTTATCTGGTGAAGTTCGCTGGTATTGACGGCGACGGCGACGGCCACGGTTACACTCCAGAAAAGCTATTAACGTGCAGATAATTACCCAGGAGCCATGCTGGTTATAATCGATATCCATAGTCACTCACGGCTATAAAGCTCGTGTGTTCACAATGTTTGCGGCTCTGAATTAGAAAATCGAAACGAATCCAATCAATTTCTACAAAGTTTTCATGGAAAATAATCCCTGATATTACAGGATGGCAGATTGAAAAGCAATCTGACAAGATAGTAGATTGAAAAGAAATAATGTAAAGCGCCATTTTCACCCGGAGCTTACGAAGATCCAGCTCTAAATTCATTAAATATTTGTTGAAATCGAAGGAGCAGCCGCCTTCTCCTACATCTTGGATAGTGGTATTGGCATTTTCGAGAAAGCAATCGCACTGACCGCGGATTGTGAAATCTCTTTCGTTTTATTTTAGTCCACCTTTCGATATCTTGGCACCACCATCGTAGTATATGGTAAAAATAAAATATAAAAATCATGTTGGATCGCTCAGAACATCTCTGGTTGCGATCTTCCTTCCATATAAATATATGTGTTGGCGTGTAAGTATGGTGAGTGCATTAT
>ML794087.1:173376-200367 GCA_009831015.1 Picea engelmannii | reverse complement strand
GCGACGTGTGAAGTTCGTTTGGTAAAGTTCGCTGGTATTGACGGCGACGGCGCATTGTGGAGAGGATGGCGTGGGATTCCAAAGCCACTGTTACACTCCAGAAAAGCTATTAACGTGCAGATAATTACCAACGAGCCAGCCCTAAATTCATTAAATATTGGTTGAAATCGAAGGAGTAGCCGTCTTCTCCGGAGATTGGTCTTCCGAATGGTGTTGGCATTTTCAAGAAAGCAATCGCACTGAGCACTGATTATGAAATCTCTTCACAGAACCGATCTCTGGTTGCGATCTTCCATCTTTATAAATATATATGTTGGCGTGTAAGTATGGGTGAGTGCATTATGTTATTTTGTGTTGTTTGGTGATGTATGCATAATTTCTATTTTCTATATATATTATGCATAAAAGTGCATGGTTATTGAGTGGTCAGTATTTTATATTTATATATATATTGAAAAGTATGGGTTTATGTTAATATAGTTACTTGTTTCACTGATAGAATTATTTAAAGAAGATTGCATTAACAAGTTATTTCTAAGTAATTATGTGATAGGGATATATGTCTTTAACACTATGATTATATATAATGATGATGGTTAAAGTCTACTATATTAAAATTGATGTATGGGAAGTATATATGATTAATATAAATATATTATATGTGATTATTTGTAATAATTTATTAAATGAAGTAATTTTGATTAACTTACTTCCATTTTGTTGGGTTTCTTCTTCAATGGTCTTTCTCTGCGGGTGCCCTAAGCACTGGGGTTTTTCCCTCCTGCTGGGTGTTAGACTAGTTTATGCTTCGAGGTCTAGAGCATCTTTCTATGAGGTTCCCAGTTGAAGTTATTCCCAGTTGAAGTTATTCTTACTGGTAAATATTATTCTTGGTCTCATAAACTAGACTATGAGAAAGTTTCCTTGTGTTGCAGATCTTGTTTTGAAACGGGACATGTGGCAACCCATTGTCCCAAAGGGCCCAAGAAGATCCAAAAGCCTCGAAAATCCACTTGGTGGGTGGGACCAAATGACGACAACCAAGTTATCTTGAAGCCCCCTCACGCCAGCGAAAACACGTCTTAGCGAGATCTTCCTCCTCATCCAACTTCGTTATCGCTAGTCACAAGTTCATAATCCAATCATAAATAGGAGAAAGAGGCGTCTTCCCCTCAAGTTTTAAATGAGGAACCTCGAGTCGAGTCTTCTCCTCAACCATCAACTTGCTGGCCAGATCAAACTGATGATGTTGGAGTATTGGATGAAGAAAAAATAGAAGCTACAGATCAAGACAATCCAGGAAATACACGCATCACAAGTACCTCAACATATGCAAATGAAGGTTGGACAGTAGTAAGAAAGAAGAAGACATCACATGCCACATCTCAACCAATGGTAACATGAAGTCAGACCCGTAAGTTAGCCAAATCGGTGAGCTCCTCCCCATCATGTTAATTTAGATGCAATGTGTCTTCACTTTTATCCTAGGAGTTTTTTTCGAGTATATTCATTAAGGTTATTTTATGTGAAGTTTTTGTTTGAGTATTTGAAACAATCATTAATAGCTTGTAATAGTGGTTTAATCGAGACCCTCTATTGACCTGAATTTTGAAGAACATTATAACTTCTCAGTTATTTTAACCAAGCCCTTTTAATAATACAAATTTCCCAATTTTATAAAAAAAATCAACTTACTACCATTTTATTTTATTGTTTAATTGAGAGATATTGAAATTAAGTTTAATTGAATCACTATGCAACTTATACAAATAATATCAATATTAAAAACTCGGTATAAGAAAATATAGTAAAGTTTCTTCTATGTTGTTTCTGGAGTTACCCTTGTTATTGTTTTTATCAACTTTTTTTTAAACAACTATATCTACTTTAAGTGAAAGATCAAGAAACCATGCGTACTCCCATGAAAATATCCATTTAAATCTAATTTTACTCGTAACATACATAACTCTAAATTGACTTCTCATATAAACTAACATATAACTATAACATGTATCATTCCTTTAATTTTTCTCATAACATACATAACTCTAAATTGACTTCTCACATAAACTAACATATATCCATAACATGTATCATTCCTTTAAAACTACACCATGTACTTATCGTCCTAAAAGGAATGAGAACATGCAATCTATAAATAAGTAATTTAACTCAAATCAAGCTTATTTTGCCACCCATAAATAAAACACACTAACATCTTCACTTTATATTGTCTTAAGAGGTTGATACAAATGTTCTAATATATTAGAATCTAATAACATGTTTGGTTTTTTTTTTCCTTCATTTTATTATTTTTCATTTCTAGTGTATTTGTAAATAAATAAAGGCTTTGCCCTTTTTAAAAAAGTTTTTTATAATAAATTTTACATCTACTCCTTTGCCTTTGCCAAGATTGATAAATTTAATACCTTAATAAATAAATAAAACCAAATTAAAATATATAAATTCATAAAAATTTATATATATAATTTTGATATATATATATATATATATATATATATATATATATATATATATATATATATATATTAAATAAAATATTTTTTTTATAAATAATATTAATTTGTTTTAATTTTAAAATTTTATATATATTTAAACATAAAGGTGAAGTAATTCAAATGCAATTTTCTATGCTAATTTTTTGTGTTTCTAACCTATATGAGGATCAATTAGGGAGAAAACCATTTCCTCTAATTCCATTTTTTCCACTGAAAAAGTCACTTTATATTATAGGAAGTATAAATCGTGCAAATATAGAATGATATCAAGATGCCCAAAAGCCCCTAAACTTTCTGAAGCCACACCCAGGAAGAAAAGGATTGGACATTGTCCATCCCTGTTACATAAACCGAAAGATCCCCATCCCATAGGATCTCCTCAACACAATAGTAAAAGACTTCCATTCAAGGAATCCCTAGCATTCTATCCCTTAGCAAAGATACAACAATAGCAACACTTGTTGTTCACTAATACACAAAGAAAACTAATATAAATTTAAAAACTGGTGTGGCCCTTCATGGCCAGCTTCAACCTAAAAATATTCGATCGATCTTAGATTTTTTAACATAGCCAGTTTAGATAATCTATCTGCCTCTGTATTATCTTCCCGATATATGTGCTTGAATGAAATTCTTTGATTTTTTTTATCAAGTATGTGAGTCTTTCCTTCCAGCATTCCAATGCTATCACCTGTAAGAATCCCTTTCCACATAACCCGTCTATTACTATCTTAGAATCCCCCATGACCGAGAGGTTTGAGATAGCAAAGCGAGATGCCAGGGTTAGTAGAGCCCATGCTCCCATCAACTTTGACTGGTTATTTATCTCGTGGACCACAGTTGATTAACCAATGGATGGTCCTGTACTCATTGATCTTGAGAATTCCACTTGCTCCACTGTTGTTCCCTGTTGTTGTCGTTGCTCCATCGAACCAACCTATTGGCCCATCCCACACCCATCTCTCCACCTTTATCCTAAATTTCTTTTGTTTGATTGGTTTCCTATGCTCAACCGCATGTAAAGTCGACAGGAAGGCCACTTTCTGTATCGACGGATCCCCATTTTAAAAAATTGCTAGATTCCTCTGTGTCCATATATTCCAGCAGATATATAATGGGAGAGTGAGGTAATCTGAGCACCTTAATCTCAAGTTGTTAAAACGGTCATTTAAGGAGATCCCCAACCATGTGCCCGTTAAATTTAGTTTTATCAAAATGCTTTGCCACACTGCTCGAGTGAAAGGGCAGTCAACAAATAAATGGAAACCTGTTTCCAAGTTCTTCTTACAGAGCATACACCGGCCTGCACCAGCAAAGCCTCTTCGCTGTAAAATCTCCTAGGTCAATAACTTGTTTTCATTCATTAGCCAAGTAAAAAGTTTTAGTTTCATAGGAGTTGTCCATGTCCATAAAGATTTTCTCCATCCACCGATCGCCATATAACTCTTTTTAGTTTCAATTGCCTCATATATGCTTTTTACCGAGATCCTTCCTATAGTGTCCCCTCCTGTCCACATGAGTGTATCCGGTTTTCTTGTCAGCAACACCCCCTAATCTATAAGCATATTCCTCTAGTCCCACTTACAACCCCCTAATGTAGATATTACCCATTTGATCGTCATTATTGAAAAACCATAAGATACACGCCAGAGTGGTGTTTCTTTGAGCGAGAGGTGTTTTCTTTGTAATCTTATTATTAGATCTATGTTGAACATTATTAAGTCTTTAAGTAAATAGTGTTATTAAAATTATATTATTATTTTGATTAAATCTATGTTGAATTTTCTTAAGTTTAAATAAATATTAAGTAAATAATATTATTAAAATAATATTATTATTTTAAATTTTTTAATAAAAATGTAATGTTATCTATTAAAATCTAAGTTTAAAAAATGAAAAAATAGGAATTAACAAACAACATTACTTTTCAATAAATTATACTCTCAAAAATATTATAAAACCTTAAAACCTTAAAACCTTTTATAAAACGGAAGAAAATCATTAAGCAAAAACTACTATCCAATAAATTATATCTTAAAAGAGATGTATTGAAACTTTTATAATACTCTCAAATAATTTATACTCTAAAAATATAAAAAATGAAGAAGGCCACTTTCTGTATCGACGGATCCCCATTTTAAAAAATTGTTAGATTCTTCTTTGTCTATATATTCCAACGGATATATAATGAGAGAGTGAGGTAATCTGAGCACTTTAATCTCCAGTTGTTAAAACGGTCATTTAAGGAGATCCCCAACCATGTGCCCGTTAAATTTAGTTTTATCAAAATGCTTTGCCACACTGCTCGAGTAAAAGGGCAGTCAACAAACAAATGGAAACATGTTTCCAAGTTCTTCTTACAGAGCATACACTGACCTGGACCAGCAAAGCCTCTTCACTGTAAAATCTCCTAGGTCAATAACTTGTTTTCATTCATCAGCCAAGTAAAAATTTTTAGTTTCATAGGAGTTGTCCATGTCCATAAAGATTTTCTCCATCCACCGATCGCCATATAACTCCTTTTAGTTTCAATTGCCTCATATATGCTTTTTACCGAGATCCTTCCTATAGTGTCCCCTCCTGTCCACATGAGTGTATCCAGTTTTCTTATCAGCAACACCCCCTAATCTATAAGCATATTCTTCTAGTCCCACTTACAACCCCCTGATGTAGATATTACCCATTTGATCGCCATTATTGAAAAACCATAAGATACACGCCAGAGTAGTGTTTCTTTGAGTGAGAGGTGTTTTCTTTGTAATCTTATTATTAAATCTATGTTGAACATTATTAAGTCTTTAAGTAAATAGTGTTATTAAAATTATATTATTATTTTAATTAAATCTATGTTAAATTTTCTTAAGTTTAAATAAATATTAAATAAATTATATTATTATTTTAAATTTTTTAATAAAAAGTAATGTTATCTATTAAAATCTAAGTTTAAAAAATGAATGAATAGGAATTAACAAACAACATTACTTTTCAATAAATTATACTCTCAAAAATATTATAAAACCTTAAAACCTTTTATAAAACGGAAGAAAATCATTAAGCAAAAACTACTATCCAATAAATTATATCTTAAAAGAGATGTATTGAAACTTTTATAATACTCTCAAATAATTTATACTCTAAAAATATAAAAAATGAATAAGTTAAGTAAGTAAAAAAAAAACTATGCTTTCTAATTAATTATACTAAGGATATATAAAATATTTTATTAAAAAAAAAAAATACATTTTAAAAATATAAAAAAATTATGAGTTAAATAAGAAAAAAAAACTATACTTTCCAATTAATTAATTATACTATGATTTTGTTAAAAATATTTCATAATATTTTAATGACTCAATTTGAAAAGAAATAATTGTATCATTAAAATTTTTATAATGTATTTTAGTGACTTATTTTAAAACAAACAAGAGTTGCATGGTAGTTTAGTTCTCAACTAACAAGTTTTGTATCCAGAAGCCAAGATTAAGTCTCTAAGTAAGAAGTATTTTGGTTTAACATCTATTGGTTGGACACTTTAGTCTTCACTAGAGAAAAAATAAACCATAAACATGCAACATGACTTACAATGCAACCCTTCAAAGTTGAGATCTAATCAAATTGAAGAAAAACAGAAAAAAAAAAAAAAAAAAATTTATTTAAATAAAAATTATTATTGCAATATCCTATGTTTAATTATAGTCAAACTACTAACTAATAGGTAGTCAAACTAGTGATTCAGTACTATAGTTTTTTGGCAGGGATTAATAATATATGCATTGATATGTTGAGTTAGGTGGTTTGGTCAAGTAAGTGTGACGTGATGTTACAAGAATTCACGCATGGTTAAGGTTAGTGGTTGATTGATATTATAAGGATTATGGGTTATATCTATGTTTAAGAGTAGGGTATGTACACCTTCCTAAACTTTAGGAGTCATATGGGGGATCCCTTCTCTCACAAACAAAACTATCTTATACACCAATTTGATATCTAACTTAGTTGGAATCTTAAAAATAGATTATTATTATTATTACAAATATTTAGATAAATAGTTTTTGATTAATAAATAAAAATTAATACACATTTTAGAATTTAAAATGTATTTATTTTATTTAATTTTTAATTAAAAATATTAACAATTAAAATCTTTAAAATAAATTATTCACATATACTTAAAAGTAAATTTTAAAAATTAAATAAACAACTATTTAAAAAATAAATAAAAATTAAAATTGAAAAACAAAATTTTAAAAAATATATTTTAATTTTAAAAAAAATTCAAAAAATATAAAATCAAAATTCAAAAATTTTAAAACATTTAAAAATGTAAAATAAATATAAAAAATATTATAGTATGAATATAACATATTCACTTTGCAATTATGTCATGCCAAAGGCCATCGCGAGTCTATGTCGTAACCGACGGCCAATCAAAATTCAAAAATTTTAAAACATTTAAAAATGTAAAATAAATATAAAAAATATTATAGTATGAATATAACATATTCACTTTGCAATTATGTCATGCCAAAGGCCATCGCGAGTCTATGTCGTACCCGACGGCCATTCTGGTGATTAGACTGACCGTAGGTCCACCAACCATAAGTCACGAGGGATAGTTCGAACGGCAAAGACGTGCGCACACTCTCCCAGGTTGGGGAGAGGTCACGAGTTCTAGCCTGGCTACGAGTCCCTCGGGCTGCTGCTTTCCACCCCCATATCATCCACTATGTGGGGAAGTATCGGGGCGGGTTCCCAGCGGGTTAACTTCCATCTGGAAAAAAAGGTCCACCAACCATATACACTCGTATGATGCCAGTTCAATGATTTTTTTTCCATGCATGCATGATAGGTCTAATAAATGTAGAGAGTAAAACATTAATAATATTGAAATTATTATTTTTATAATTTTATTAAATCTATGATTTTTTTAAATAAGTGGTATATATAATAAAATGCATTAATTATGTATTTAATTTAAAATATTGAAATACATAAAGGTAGTAATAAGATTTGAAATATATTAATCAATCAAAAATGAGAAAAATAAACATTTTTATTATATTAAAAAATATATATTTGTTTTCCAAAATTAGACATTACATTTCACACATAAATTTAAAATAAAAGGCAAATTAATGTCAAATCAACAACAAACTCAAACTCAATGCTATAGTCCCTTGGCAAGCAGGGACTAATAAAATATAAGAAAATATTCACATATATTTTCTCTCCTTACAAATGAAATCAATTCTACTTATTGTAAAAGCACTTCATTATTTTTTAAAAATTTCCTAAAATTTAAAAAATTCTATATATTTCATAATGAACTTAAAATATTAAAAGTTTAGAATGAACTGATATGATGTAAATAACTAGAAATGTTATGATAGTTTTAAATGTTTAATTAGATGATATTAGATAGTTTTGAGAATTTCTTACTCAAAAGTCTAGAAGAACACGTATATTCTAACTTAATCATACTTTGAAGTGTTATGAATAAGACTAATATGCTTGTATCACTTTTATTTTGAAGTGTTATGAATAAGACTAGTATGCAGGTGTCACTTCTATTTTACTTTTAGGCTATGCACAAGTAATACATTATTACAAGTTTTAAGTGTTTCATAATTACTTCAATTTTTTACTTTGGGGATAAGCAACTTTGATACTAATTTTACTTGTTTCAAGTATTTATTACTCTTATGGTTCTTTATTTCTTTGCAATTACATTCAAAATTTTACTCCACATTCTCATTTTTTTAGAACTACATTTGTATACACAATGAAGGACTTAAAACATATCCCTAATGAAAGTATGATCTTCACCTTGTGCTTCTAAAGCCATCTAGATGATTTGAAACAATTAGGGTAGTAAAATACCTCCTTCAACACTCCTTAATGATAAATTTGCTTGGTTCATGATGCCAAGTTCCACCAAGATTTTTAAAATGAATGAAACTTAAATTTAGCCTACTAAATCCTCCCTCGAGGACACAAGAAATTAAAGTATAGGCTAGTATTATGGAAATAGGTATCCAAATAATTATTCATGATTTTTTCTCATTGAAACATAACTACTTTTGTAAGGTGCTTAAATTCCTTTGTAGAAGATGTGTTTTCCACCACAAGGGATGTGCTATCTTTTGAGTGCCAATGCTTAGGTTAAGACTAATAATTTGATGGACCCACCCAACACTTTCAAGTTACATGTCACCCCTTGATCGTTGGAAGTCAATAACCCCTTGTTCATGATTTGTGAAGAGGTATCCTTGTTACCAAATTTTAGGTTTATCATTGGGTGGATTTCAAGGGATTGTAGAGGTAACATCTGCGATAGATAGTTGGTTTCCTTTTAGACCTTTACCCCAAGGGAACTTCACTATAATTATTTCTATCACACATTCACTTATGTTCTTTGGTGCATTTCATCACCATTTGTTGAAACAATTGGAAATCCCAATTACCACTTTGATGTTTGCTTAAGCCTTGATAGCATTATTAGGAATGTGTTTTTTTCCTTTTCTACCACTATGGAAACTCATCACCCAAACTACATTTTATCACCATTGGAAAACACACTTTAAAACCACATCGTTCACCACCTGAGCACTTTTTTCCTTTGGAAAGACAATTTTATACTTATAATGGGTAATTGTTTTGTGGGGAATAGCCCTTGAAACCCTATCCTATAGTTTTCCTAAGAAATTACATTGGGGAACACATTCACCTTTCCACATATTAACTTGGCCCTATATTCTTCTTCACGACTTAGCAAAAATTGGCTCCCCCACTAGAACTATATTAACCATTCATCACCCAAGGGGAGTAAGAAGAACACACACTATAAATTCCAAGGACTTTGAGGAGGTCATAGTAATGTTGGGGGCACTTACAATCTCCACCAAAACCATGCTCAAACCAAGCAAGAACAAAACTCACATACTTAGATTGATCACCCTTGCACCATTTGTAAGTTCTACAATCAACCCACCCATCAATCCCATAATTTGACCATGGGACTAATCCAAGCACTTCGTTTAGAGTGCACTCACTACCATAAACTTAGTGCCCCCCTTATATTACTTGACAATGCCCCCTCCCTCAATATGAATCCATATTTTCATTGGTCAAGGTTCAACTAGCCTCGACCCTTGAAGTTACCCCTCATGTGGGTAGCACATCCTCCAACTAGATCTACTTCACGATTGAGTCCCAATCATCTAAACTTGGTAGCACCCTTTACACCTCTAGTGGCATGACATTCACTAGACCTTATTCTTATTAGGATAATGGAAGTACTCGTCCCCAACAATCATAATCCATCACATTTTATTGGGACCAACATATCAAAGCATGCATCCTACCATTCACCCCATTTCAAATATAATCTGATGTAAAGGGTACCATTATGCACTCCCATATTCATTGTTATTTAGTGGACAATATGGCCTCCTCATGTACTATGTATTTCTCAATCTAGCAACATTTGTGTTCTCCCACTCTCATTCCACCAATGATGGAGTTGTAAGCCTTTGATGGCAGACTCTATAATCTAGTGGGGATCATTCATAATCTCCCAAGTGAGTTAGGCAGTAACATTGTCTCGGTTGATGTCATTGATGTCATTGTAATGACTAGTTCGATGGATTAAAACATCCTCCTTGGATGTGATTACATATATTCCATGAATGGTTCACTCTTTTATGTCATGAAGCTCCCTCATGAGGGCCACATTGCCACCATTGATTAGTTTGCATACTATGACTCCTCACCACCTCCAACACATAACAAAATCTCACCTTTTGTTGCTCACATTCAACCCATGCATTATGTCTTCACTTACTTAGGTGACATTTCATGTTGTATTACCTTTTCATTGGATTAATATTTGTTTTTTCTTCTTTGCCCCCAAAATTTTATTTTGAATCATTTAAATTCATTGTTCGAATGCTTTGTTAGTTAATATACATGTATAGGTGTTGTCTTGTCTACTCACATTTGTATGCTCCTAGTTCTACATTTGATCAAGGTAGGTTTTTGGTACTCTCATGCACAAAACCTCATATGAAGAGTCGATGAAGAGGATATACGAATTAGAATAATTGTTGCATAGTGGGATGTGAGGGGATTATGGAGATCATGGTAAGAGATACGAAAAATACAAGAGAGGTATTCACTTGTGTTAATTTTGTGTGGGTGTTCAGGGAGTTGGTCTAAGCAAGATTTGATGAATAAGGACCTTGAGTAGCCCCATGAGGGGTGTATATGGATTATGGATTTAGAGAATTGTAATAGGATGGATTAATGGAGGAAATGGACTCATGGGGAATTTTGTGATTTATAAAGGTGTATACATGGGTTGTTCGAAGAAATGAGTTCATTGGGTTTTCCTTGAAATTTTGGGTGGGTGAAGATTATTTGTGATTATCAAAATTGTTGATGTGTTTCACTAACATTGAGGTTGTGGAGTATCAAAATTTTGGTGTAATCAAGTTTCTTATTGCAATATAATCTCCCCACCCCCCACAAACTTTCTTTGTTGATTCATGTTGTTTTCATTCTTTTACTTCATTGAATTATAAAAAGTTTTCAGTCATTCTTTGTTGTTTAAGTAAGTAGATCTATGGTTTACTAAACAAAGATAGAGTAGGTTTTCTCGGTTGATTTTGGGCAGATTTACTTGGAGCTTTCTAGCCTCCTCTTCCTAATCCTCCATCTCAACTTTGACAATACAATACACTTCAAGGAGTAATTTCAGGTAAGTATTTCCTTGTTTCTTTTAAACCCTGAGTTTTCTCTTTGGCTTGATTTCTTCTTTGAATATGGTGGAATAGTTCGTTTTCGTGTTGTATGTCACTAGTTTAAGCAATCTACTTGTGTGGGATTTCTTAGTACACCCTATGCCAAAATTCTCATCAATAGAATTGCAACTCCACTACAAAGAAGCTTTTTATTTTCTTTGAAATCTCTTCCTTAGATTTGTTTATGTATTTCTTTAGTTTGATTTGTTCTTTGGTTTTATGTCACTAGTACCCATGCAGAAATGCAAAAGAAATTCTACATGGGTTTAGAATGAGACGCCTATATTCCCCTGTACAAGTGCAGTCACACTTTTGGCTACCAATTTTTAGTGCAATTGTGTTTCTATTTTGACATTTCTTGTGGAGTTTTGCATTTTTAAGCCGATTTAAGAAAAAAATACATGATTTTTTTTTCATGGATATTTGGAGTGTTTTTTAAATCTAGTTTCCTATGTTGTTTGGTTTATCCATGTTTCTAACTTTTACAACACGTAAATAAAGAGAAAAAGAGAAGATTTTTTTTTGGAATTTTGAAGTATTTTTCCTTTCAAGCGTTTACTTCTCAAGTTCATTTATTTTATGCAAATGCATACATCAAGAGCACATAATGCACACCATATTAAGCAATAAATACTAAAATAAATCTGCATAAACATGTTAAAATTAACAAGAATTTTCTTTGTTTTGGTTAGCACACCAATATTATATTAGGCTAGGGCCTTGGGTTTAGATTGTGGTGGTGGTTTTAAACTCCCCAAGGTCTATCAAATTGGAAACCTATAGTTGAATAATTGGGTTAAAGTCCATAGTAACATCTTTGTATAACTAGGAACATGCCTTCAAGTGTACAATTGGAGGTATTATGGCCCAATTTTGACTAAGTGCTAGTGCAAAGTGTTTGACAACATAGGTATTCCAATAGAGGACGAACACCTTTAGTAACTACTCACACAACCATATCCAATATCAACACACCGATGTTTTTATGTGGTAAAACCCATGTGGGGAAACATCCACGGCCCCAGCCAACGTGGCCACTTCTCGATGGAAACCAAGGTTAGATATCAATTATATTACCTGAAAATGCACATTTTCCCTCTATTTCTAATTTAGCGAGATTGCATAGAGTGCATGGTAAAGAGCGTATGCTTAAAAAAAATAAAAAATAAAAAATAAAAAAATCGTTCTGTTATGTTTATGATTTGTTGAGATCGCACAGAGCATAGGGAAAAGAGCATATGCAGATTGAAAAGATTAGCAATCTGGAAACAAAAAACAGAAAACCAAAACATTATCTCTAAAAAAATTTAAAAGGGCGTATCCAAGCTTTATACATCGGGATTTGACTGAAATAGTCGTATCTTGGGAAAATGGAAACCCTTTCAAGTGAAACGAAAAGAATTCTAACTGAAATGAGTGCTCTGGACGTAATGGAATAGTCCTCTCAACCTATAAATGTATGTAAATAGTAGAAACCATAGATGTGGCAACACGACTTCAAGATCTTGATCTACAACGGGAGTGAGTCTTCAAATATGCTCTGATACAATGTTTGAAAATGTGATTCTTTTGATAGAGGACGAGCACCTTCAATAACCACTCACACAACCAAATAATAGATCAACACATTGATGTTTTTACATGGTAAAAACCCTTTGTGGAAACATCCACGACCCCATCCAGCGTGGCCAATTGGAGAAATTTATTAATGCAAATGAAAATATTTTACATAGAGTTTATCATGATTGATCATCGACAAATGACCCTCCATTCTCTTTAAATAGAGATCATGGACCAATCAAGTGTTAATCCATTGATCAATGTAGTCGTTAATATTGAGGAGAATATGAGCCTTGGATCACTCTATGTTGGGAACATATCATGACCATTATATTACAAATGTATACTAAAGAAACACACTTTAACCTAATGAAACATTAGGCCAAGTTGACCTTAACTAACTCCTAGGTGTCTAAATATCCTAACACAAAACAAATTTGAGTAGAAGATGAATTCATAGGAGAAATGAGACCACAATCTTGAGTATGTGGTTCTGTAGAATCCTAAGTACATGGAGGCTAAGGAGTTGGTTCATATACCCTCTACACCTAGTCTCTCCAATCCTTTGTGAATGTCTCTAAAGATGCAGGCTCTTTTGTATGAGTGGGTTTCAACTAGAAGATTCCCTATTATATCCCATAGTATTATATAACAACTCTTCTCACTTATATATATGAGGTTTGTAATGTTGTAAGTAGTTAAAGTTAGTTGTGAGTTGGTTGTTGTCCCGAGTTTAATTTTGAGATAGACTCTATGTCATGAGTTCTACACATGAGCTATGTTGCATTGATTATTTTGCTAATATAATGGAGATTGGTTCTTCTTATGTGTTTGTATTCATGTTACATCTTGATGATCTATATGTGGTTGTGATTGATGTGTATGCTATTAGTTTTGTTAGTTTAAACGAATGTGATTAGAAAATCAACAATGGAATGCATGCCACCGCTAAATATTTAATACTTTGCACCTTAATCATATGGAAACTTGCATACATGTCTTAGGTGAGACCTCCTTCCTCCTAAAAGGTTGAATGATAGCACACTAAACTACATTGAGTTTATGTTGGAAACCTTTTGTAGTGGCCTAGTCCTGTAATAAAGCCAATAACATGGTTCTTTTGTTGGGACCTTAACCAATGTATTGTAATGGAGATGTAGTGGAGGAAAAAGAAGGTAGAGATTCAAGATTGGATAGAAGAAAGAATTCATGAATTTTCCTATCAACGAAGTTCCTATGTAGGAGAGGATGTCGTAATAATTAAAGATAGATATCTATTTGAGTGTCAACATGAGATATTTTGGGTGGAATTTCTTGTAAACTTGCATGAATGGTTGTAAAGGCTCATGGAGAAGCATTAACATTAGCATCTTCTATGCAAAGTTGAGTGGATCATTGAGAGCCTATTAAAATCTAGTTGTACATGACTATAAGTTAGCTTCAGTGGTTGATTTTGGTACCAAGGTGCAGTGGAAAGTTGTGCTTTGGATTTCATGGTAGAATGTCATCAATCTTTGACCAAGGTGCTTGGCTTATTTAAGAAAGGGTCACATGGAAGGCTAATTGAAGAAGTACCGACGTGGATAAAAATGTTAATGGTAGAACATGGCATGTTGCCAAGCCCTGCTAATATGGAAGTGTAAGCCTTGCATGGGGAGGTGGAATGGCAGGAGTACTTGATGGCAGAGTTGATGTTAGAATTTGTGTGAAGGATTGGTGATGGTAAAGGCAGTGGAATTTGAAAGATAATGGTATAAGAGATAACAAAGATGTGCAAAGATAGTAGAGAACTGGTGGTGAGAAGAAATGGAAAAGGTACATGTTAGGATTTAGAGTTGTTGATAGTAGGATATGGTCCCGATTTACATCCAAAGGGTGGGATGATGCAAAGGATAATAGAAGTACATGAAGGAGATTTATCCAACCTTGAAAGTAAATATAAAGAAAGTGTGGTATTGCGAAGAATTGGGAGTTCACAGAGGTGGAAAGAACTTCTAAACAATTGAGGTGGTGATTGCATGATGATGGGGAAATGAATATAATTGGATAATAGCATAGGGACACTGATCCAGATAGATAACCTAAGAATTACTATGGAAGTTGCATAAGAATGGAAACAAGAAGAGGTATTTTAATATGCTTTTGAGCTTGTGCCACTCTAGTACTCTAACACTACAGATTACCATGCCACCAAGGAATCATACTGAAGTGGTAGTGAAGTTAGTCCATCATATTTCCTACCACCTATACCTTTTGAATTTTGTCACGGCCATGTGACCATGGATTAACATAATGCAAGTTTGTGGTTGACTAGGATTTCAAGTAACCCCACTACATTGCCTACAAACAATGCAAGTGTGACCTCCCAAGGGAATCAAAAGTTGTCATTAGCATTGTCAAGTTTTGAAGTGTTGTTGTAGGACCAACATTAGTGATGCAATATCTAGGACCCAAGGGATTTGTGTTGGAGTCATTAAAGAGTGGTGAAAACAAAATGAAATGAGTCATCTTTGTGGATACATTTGTTCCATGCCAAAGGTGATGAAGATGTATAGCACCATTGGTTCCACTATAATGTCATTTGGGATGCATAATAAACTCTAGATGTAATGTGATTGGTGGAATTCCAAGTGATGTTGATAGGAAGAGAATTGCAATGGTAGATGAAGTGTACAAAGAATGCTCATGAATTGCAAGGTGTGACTTTGCTTTAACAAAGGGTATATTTTGTGAAGGATTTCCAAGAGCCAAAGTCAAAATAGAAGATAATTGTAGAATTAAAGGAGAATAAAAAAAAGGTGGGTGAGACACTTGGAACAAGGTTACCAACTTAACAAGAACTCTCAAAAGTTCTTTTCTTTTAGAGGTCACATTTTTTACCCCCGGTTCAAAAAATGGTGTTACCGATAACACGCCTTTTTTGCAGGGTGGTTAAAATTACAACTTGCTTGAAATCATTGACTTGAGAACCAATACCATTACAAAAAAATGACCTTCAAATCGAAAATTGATGTTACCCGTAGCACCCTTTTTATTTTTAGTGTTAAAATTACAATTTAATTGAAATAGTGGCCTCGATCTGTAAGGTAGCTAGAGAGTTAGTGNAGAGGGCCCATAGTGATAATAGTGGAGGATATTGTGATTGTACAAGCAAGGATTGCTTGAATATTTTTATCCTTCCATAAGGATTAATATATGGTGTTACCCTACCTCAAGGGTTTTCTCTATTTCTTGTGTTCATGTTATGGTGAATGGTTTATGGTTTATTCTTGGTTATTTCTGAAGTATATTTGCAGATCTCGTATAGGTACTTAACAATCGGTATCTGATACCACTTGTTAAGTACCTGAATAACTGAATACAAAAACACCACAATAGATATAGAAGAACAATATGCAAAATCTCTTTTATTACTATCAAACCCTTAAGGTAGGGCAACACCATACAATGGATCCTATTATGGAAGGGATCATCTCTTGTTCACTTGCCTCTTCGAGGGGGCATCCTCCTATTGAGATTCAACTCCAAATACAATGCTTCTCTTCATATCCCATTACATTGCTTGAACCTCTTTATATAGTGCTACCATCACCTAAGAACATTCTAGAGGAGGAATCTTCTAGAAGTAGAACCTTCTAAGAAGTCCTCTTACATTTATTATATGATCCAGGTGGATATCGGTGGCCACCCACCTTTTCCAAATGGCTCAAAACGACTTTCTGGCAATTTTGGCAATTTACTATTTTTAGCAGGTTTTAACTTCTGGGGCCATTTTGAGGGCCCAAATGAAGGTTTTTCTAGATCAAGGTTCTCAATGATATCCAAAGGCATAATTGAGCCCCCAAAATGAATCTCCTCGATGATACCTTTCCAACGAGCTATCACACGCCTAAAACGGAGATTGTATGCAAAAGTTACGACCCTGGGAAGTTGATGTACTCACTTACCCAAATGGGGCCCACATGACTTTTGGCGCTTCCTCTCCCAAGGTTAGATTTTTGGATGTCTAGGGTTTTTGGCATTCCTGCTTATTGTAAAAAGGCCTTCAGATCCTCATTGTAATCATCTTCTTGTGAATGCGAGTAGCTGTCACATCTCTTCTCAAAGATAAGCTGCCACCATTCTAGCGAGTCTTCCACTCTGTATTTTTACAGTCTTTGTACATTTCTTTCATTAATAGAAATCGTGTATTACTGTATATCTGTGTTTATGGTTGCATATCCGATACATTTCTGTTATATTATTGAATATTTGTGATATCTCTGTGCATTTATTTATTCGATCTCATTTCATGACCCCTTTATTATATCTAACTACCATAGTGGGCCTTATTTAATAATATAGTGGACCTAGTCCACCTTACATTGAATGGCCTCCACTATTATCACTATGGGCCCTTTGGCCCCCCCCACTACCTCTCTAGCTACCTTACAATGTCCTCATATGATCCTGCCACATGTCTTTCGTACAACCACATGTCACTTCCGTACAGTGCCACGTGTTAATTTTTTAGTTGTCCAAATCACCCCTGAAAATACCAAATCTGACTTCCACGTGGGACATCCTGGTGCTACCACATGTCATGTCAACGTCAGCATGACGTACTTCTGATTTCATCTTCCACATCAAATGTATGGCCTTTCACCAGTTGACTTTGACCTTTGACTTTTTGCATGTTTGGGAAAAACTTCAGATCGTGATATCTTTGCCATACAGAGTCCATTTTCGAAAAAATATATTTTGTTGGAATCAGCACGAAGAGCACTATGTGATGGCGCTAGTTTCGTCTGAATCTGAGAACTTTGAATTTTTGGCCTTTTCTGGATCCATTTGGATCATTGATGGCCTTTAGAATAAACTTCAGAATAGAACTCTTTTGCTCTGCTTGGTAAAAGATTGTATTGATGTTTGCTTGGAAGTCTGCCAACATTCATTAAAGTTCGTTGAAGAGCCGAATATCCATTGGAAACACCACATGTAATATACCAAATGGAAACTCTTAAAATTCTCTATCCAATGGGTTTAATCTGGTAGCAATCTGAGCACCCCTATGAAAAGTTAGGAGCTCTACAGTCCCGTCATTGTCACAAAAAACCTGAAAATGACTGATTTTAAATCATCGATATATTTACTTTTGGAGCTCTATTTCAGATGATTGTTTTTTTGAAATTGGGTGAAATTGTGAGAGAAACTCAAATATGTAATTTTTTTGGGAAAATGTGCCACCAACTTCTACAGAAAACAGTAAAATCACGTAGTTGTTTGTAGATAAACCTTGAAAATAACATATTTTAAAATGTTGATAACTTTACTTCCCAGACTATGTTTCAGACGATTTTTTATTTTTAAATTGGTTGTTTTTCTGAGAGGAACTCAGATATACAACAAGTTTTTTGCAAATTTTTCACATAAATCTACATAAATTGTCTGGAATGTCGCGACCCTCTTTTTCTTCTTTAAAAAATATGCAAAAATAGAAAAAAAAAATTGCCCATTTTTGTGGCAAAAGAAAGTGTTCTGATACCAATTGTTAAGTACCAAAGATTTGAATATCGAAACACCAAAAATATTTCGAGACAATATAAAAAAACTCTCACTTTATCATTATAGAAACCCTTGAGATAGGGAAACACGATACAATGATCCTATTATGGAAAGATAAGACTCCTCAAGCAATGTTTGATACATTCACAATATTCTTCACTATGCTTCAATACATTGCTTACACTTCTTTATATAACATTCTCTATATCTCCTATGAACATTCTAGAGAAGGAATATTCTAGTAGGTAGAACCTTCTAGAAAACCTTCTCACCTTTATTGTGTTCAGACTATTACATGGGTCTCATTTAATAATGTAGTGGACCTACTCCACCTTGTTAAGGTTTAAGCTATTATTAGGTTTCTTTTCAATTCACTAGATAACCATAGCATAGATAGGATCACTGAGAAATATACAATCACAAGAGACACATAATTTATCCTAGGAAACTCTCACAGGGGAGAAAACCCAACAAAAACTTCCTTAATATAGATAACCAATACAATGCCAAGAGATAACTCAAACAATACAGAAAGTCCTCTCCCAATAATGTGCCTCTCTCTCTCTTCCTTCCTCTCCAACTGTAGCTCCAAACTTGCACTCTGATGAACAAGTGAGTGAATGAACAAATGAGGCGCTAGCCTCTCTTATTTATACAATCTAGCAGGCGTTGAACTGAGGTGTCTTTTCACTGGAAGGGCCGACTTCTCGTTTTGGGTGGTTATAACCACTTTAATATATTTTGGGGGGCGACTTCTCATTCTGCCTATTACAATTAGGGTTTGACCAATCCGCAAAAGGGGATTTAATCATTTACAATACCCGACATGATCAATCCGCAAAAGGGGATTGATATAATGAAAAATACATCAATAATAAATAGAATACTCTTTGCACTTACATTATTTCAACACTCCCCCTTAGCAAGAAGGGTATTCTACAACAACATCAGGTGAGAGAGAGGGCAACATCATCATCAACATCTTGGAACACTGACTGGCATATCTATAAATCATCAGAAGTTTTTATTATCATCAATATCATCATTCACAGTAGAGAGCTAGAATGGAATCATCATCCTCATCAACATGAAGCTAAGGAACATCATCATCATCTTCAGTGTGGGGCTAAAGTAACATCATCATCTTCTTTAGCATGAGGCTAAATTAATATCATCAACATCTTTAGCATGAGGCTAAAGTAATATCATCAACATCTTTAGCATGAGGCTAAAGTAATATCATCAACATCTTTAGCATGAGGCTAAAGTAACATCGTCATCTTCAACATTAAAGATGAAATAACATCATCATCATCTTCTTCAGCAAGAAGCTGAAGTGGCATCATCAACATTTGCATCAACATGGATTAGTATAACACTAATACATCATCATCATCAATAACAACAACAATACAGCACAAAGGCTGGAGCATCATCAACATTAGCACTAGGCTGAGAATCTTCAGCACGAAGATGGCATCACAACATGAAGTTGATAACATATCATCATAGCACGAGGTTGGCATCACAACACAAGGCTGGCAACACATCATCACAGCATGAGGCTGGCACATCATCATAGCATGAGGCTGGCACATCAACAGCATGAAGTTGGCATCACAACACAAGGCTGGCACATCATCAGCATGAAGTTGGCATCACAACACTAGGCTGGCACATCATCACAACAATTAAGCTAGCACATCAACACAACAATTAAGCTGGCACATCATCACAACAATTAAGCTAGCACATCAACACATCAATTAAGTTGGCACATCATCACAGCAATTAAGCTGGCACATCATCACAACAATTAAGCTGGCACATCAACACATCAATTAAGCTCGCACACCATCATAGCAATTAAGCTGGCACATCAACACAACACGAGGCTAGAATATCATTAGCACGAGCCTGGCATCATCACAACACTAGGCTAGTACATCGACACAACACGAAGCTGGAATATCATCACTACTCCCCCTTTTGAGGGAGGTCATTTCGGACTATACCAAGCTTATCTCGAAAGTGCTCAAACTTTACACGAGATAAAGACTTGTTCAACACATCATCTATGATTATCACATAGGATCACGGTGGCTTCCATCTCCAGATCAAATAGATTTGTCAACAACATCCAAAGCCATACAACTTCACAATTGGCGGAACATGCCACAATGTATTCCTCTTCTGTCGTGCTCGGAGAAATGCTAAATTGCTTCCTACTTTTCCATGAGATCATGGCTGACCTCAGACTGAAACACCATCTTGAAGTGCTCTTTCTATCAGAAACACTTTCATCTCAATCTGAATCGGTGTAACCACTCAGTTTGAAGTCATGATCTCTATTATAATAGAGACTAAAATCCAACGTACCCTTAAGGTATCTCATCATATGTTTTGCAGCAACAATGTGAACACGTCTGGGTTCTACCAGATACTGACTCAAGGCAAAACATATATCTAGCTTGGTATTTGTCAGATACATCATTGAACCAGTAATCTATCTGAACAGAGTAGCATCAACCAATTCTAACGAGGTATCTACTAGGAGATTCAACTTCGTTTCCATGGGTGTGTACATGGATTTGCATTTCAACCCTTTTCATTTGAACTGCATACTTTCCTTGGTTAAGGAAGATCTTCTCTGTGCTCTGCTAAACTTCAAGACCTAAGAGATAATGCATTTAGGTCTTTCATCAAACTCTGTAGCGAGCTTCTTCTGCAATCTGTGATGAGATTTTCTTCATCTTGTCAAGAATACATCATCTACATATAGTAGTAACATCATTGGCTCATCATTCATAACCTTAAGATAAATGTTAGAATCAACTTTACTCTTGGTAAATTCCAAGCTCTTCATAAAACTGTAAATTATGCCATATCAAGCTCTAACAGCTTGCTTCAACACGTATAGATACTTCTTCAACTGGCAGACATGAGTTTTTCTATATTCAATATTCAAATCAATGTTTCTCATTACATTGTACCAATCTGGTACACTTGCTCAGCTGCAACTCAATCTGCACAATCATGTGCTAGCTCTATGTGCTTTCTGCAAAGCATTATATGTCTCACTAATTGAGTGTATGTCCTCTCCTCTTTCTGCAATTGTTCCTTCTGAAACTGGGACTCTGCACCTGCATTTTCTCTAAATCTAAGAATGGTTGCTCCATTCTCACTGTGGATGCTAAAATCTGGGAGTAATTTTTCTCATTACATTGTACCAATCTGGTACACTTGCTTAGCTACAACTCAATCTGCACAATCATGTGCTAGCTCTATGTGCTTTCTGCAAAGCACTATCTGTCTCACTAATTGAGTGTATGTCCTCTCCTCTTTCTGCAATTGTTCCTTCTAGAACTGGGACTCTGCACCTGCACTTACTCTAAATCTAAGAATGGTTGCTCCATTCTCACTGTGGTTGTTGAAATTTGGGAGTAACTCCTCTACTCCATCATGGTAGCAACTTCATCTGAAACTGAGAGTGGCTCAATAACTGATACTGAAGGTAACTCTTCTTCTTTCATGGAGGTAGCTCTACTTTTCATTGTAGTCATATCTCCAAGACCCAACTAATGTAATGCAACAACTGCCACTCAATTTTAAATATGGGGATTGCTCCCCCTGCATCTCATACTATATATGAATCATGGTTGTTCTGGTTGTCTTCATAAATATTGGAACTATTTCTTCAATTACTAGAGTAAGTGTCTCGTCATAGTCTTCTCCCTCTTGCTGGGAGAATCCTCTAGACACACATTAGGATTTGTACTTCTGCAACATGCTTGATCTGTATAGATCAATCTTGGAAGTCAATACTGACTTCTCTTCTAGTCTCACGGAAGAATCTGTATCCTAGTCTTTCTGATTGACTTCTTTCTCTATTATTGAAACAAGGGAATCTTCCTAGGAGATTTCATATCTCCTAGAAGTTTATGAAGCTACGATCTAGTCTTCTCACGACATTTGTCTCTCAATCCTGCAAGTTGTCTCTTCATCTGATCCTTTCTGAGATCAGGCTTACTCTCAATTTCTTCTGAGTCTACAAGGACTTCATCATCTCTTACAGGGTATACTTGGTGTTGAATACCAAGTCTAAATATGAAACACAGAGTCATGCTTCAAATGATTTATGCTTCCTGTCAAGGTGGCTTCATTAACCTTTGAACAAATACGTTGTGATATCTTGATCTAATGTTCGGTCATCTTTGGAGCCTTCTACTCCTTTCAATCAATCTTCATATGAGATACTCTGAATCTCAAAAGATAGCTTCTTCTTCATCTTCTTTGGTACATGAGTGTATATGGTCATGTACATAGTCTGCTTCACATCTCATCTAATATGTTGCCTTATGCAACCTTCAGTATAGCTTCCTCAAGGTTATCACCTGTGACCTGAAACAAGGTCAACAAAACAACAAGCAAGAATAATATCCTTTTTATAATAGTAGATAAAACAATAGCACAAATAATCATCATAATAGCTCCTTTAGAGTTATCACTTGTGGCATGTCTGAAGCAAAGATAAGAAATACAATATGAAATGAGGTCAACACTCTTATAGTGTTGTGATCAAACATTCCTCTCTGACAACCTGGAACTAACACAAGAGGTTTCTCCTAGAGGATATGTTAGTTGTATCAGGCAAATAATTACATTAAGCATTTATCTCAATATGCTCACATGCTACCAAGTATAATACTTTTCAAGGATTGCTATCTCAACTATAATGTTTACTTGTAAAAGGGTAGTCATTAACTTGTCAAGTGCAACTTTGAATCTTATTAACTTAATTAAGCAAACCTGGAACCTGGAGCCTTGTCCTCAAGAATGAGTGTGTTTCTTTTCTTCCAAATCTCCTTCACTCAAGATGGCGAGTGATTTCTTCAACCTATCTTCTTGTACTAAGACAATATGCTATCTTGACAGAAGGTTGGGTTAGAGAATAAACTCTATGATCTCAACTTTAATCCATCTAATACCTTGACTTTAATTTTTGACCAAAGGATAGTATGATGGTCATAGCTTCAACATGTAATCTAGATCAAAATAATGTCATAACAAATAGATGCGTATCAGAATAATCAAACATGGGTTGCATTATTCCTCTGAATGTGTTGGATCTTGAGATCCTTCTGGATCTATGGCAAGAGATCCCTTCTCCCGCAAGTACCCTTTAAGGCTTAACAATTTTAAATATATGTGAGTACATACCTCAGATAGAATTTGCAGGTAGTAGCACCATCTGGCATCAGCGGTACTAATTACCAACTCTTAAGAACTTCAAGGGTGACTACAACTGGTACTACATATGATACTTCAATCAATACTGCAACTGATTCTGAAACTGTAACTGCAATTGCATCTTAGGGTTTTATGAGGAAACCCTAAATTTTCAAACTTCAAATTTTGAAATTCTGATCCAGGGGATAGATGCGATGAGCTGAGGCACGTAAGTTGGTGTAGTCAGATTTATGAAAATCCAAATTTTACCCCCTCAAACTTGACCAGCGGATTTTTGGACTAGTGCTCCTGGTTTTCTAGTACTTCTTGTTTTTTGGTACTTCTGATACTCTAGTACTTCTGATTTTCTGGTACTTCTAGTACTTCTGGTACTTTGTGAAAACTAGTGTTTCACTTTCCGGGAGATCTACCCACTGAAAAGGTGCGCTAAAGGTGCCAAATAATTCCTTCGGTTAGGGCGCACTTTTCTAGATGGTTTTGAGGATGAAAATCGTCTTCAATAAAAAGCCATAATTTTCATGTACGACAACAATGATATTTTTCTTCTTCTTGTGAAAGATGCTCTCTTCAACTTCACTTTGATACCATGTTAAGGTTTAAGATATTATTAGGTTTCTTTTCAATTCACTAGATAACCATAGCATAGATAGGATCATTGAGAAATACACAATCACAAGAGACACATCATTTATCCTGGGAAACTCTCATGGGGGAGAAAACCCAACAAAAACTTCCTTAATATAGATAGCCAATACAATGCCAAGAGATAACTTAAACAATACAAAAAGTCCTCTCCCAAGAATGTGCCTCTCTCTCTCTTCCTTCTTCTCCAACTGCAGCTCCAAACTTGTGCTTTGATGAACAAGTGAGTGAATGAACAAATTAGGTGCTAACCTCTCTTATTTATACAATCTGACAGGCGCTGAACTGAGGTGTCTTTTCACTGGCAGGGCCGACTTCTCATTCTTGGTGGTTATAACCACTTTAATATATTCTGGGGGCCGACTTCTCATTCTTCCTATTACAATTAGGATTTGACCAATCCGCAAAAGGGGATTTAGTCATTCACAATACCCGACATGATCAATCCGCAAAAGGGGATTGATCTAATGAATAATACATCAATAATAAATAGAATACTCTTTGCAGTTACATTATTTCAACACACCTTACATTGAATGACCTCCACTAATAATACATAACCATATTCTCATTGGGTACCTCCTTAGGTATCCCATATTACCTCCCTAGGTACACCTCTCTAGGTACCCCAATTGTTAAGTGCCAAAGATCTACAAATACAATCACCACAAGAGATACCAAGAACAACATGCAAAATCTCATTTGTTATTACCAAAACCCTTGAGGTAGGGAAACACCATAACATGGATCTTATTCTGGAAGGGATTCTCTCCTGGTCACTTGCTTCTTCGAGGGGGGAACCTCCTAATGATATAGTACCACTCCAAATACAATACTCCTTCTTCGAAAAATCTACAAAAATAGAAAGAAAACAAATTCCCTTTTTTTATGGCCGAAGAGAGTGCTTAGATACCACTTGTTAAGTATCAAATATCTACAAATATATTCACCACAATAGATACCAAGAACAATATGAAAAATATCCTTTATTATTACCAAAACCCTTGAGGTAGGGCAACACCATACAATGGATCTTATTATGGAAGAGATCATTCTTCTGCTCACTTCCCTCTTCGAGGGGGGAACCTCCTAATGAGCTACTGCACAAAATACAATACTCCTTCTTCACATTCCATTACATTGCTTGAACCCATTTATATAGTGCTACAAACCACCTAATAACATTTTAGAGGACGACCCTTCTAGAAGTAGAACCTTCTAGTAAGTATTCTTACATTTATTATGTTTATACTAATATATCTAACTACCACATTGGGCCTTATTTAATAATATAGTGGACCTAGTCCACCTTACTGTAAGGTACTAGGTCTATTATATTAGCAGAGAAGAGAAATAATGCAGAAAATAACACCGAGATAGCAACATAATATGAAAATACTGCAGAGATAACAACATAAGAACAAATTATATGGAACTACAACACCAGAATTATACCGTTATTGATAGGAAACAAGGTTCACTTGCCTCTTAGAGGGGGAAACCTCTAGAAGAGCAGAGCTCTATTACAATAATTATTCAAGACAAAACTCATCATACCCTCTACTCCTATTTATGGATACATGTAGTCATAACTACCTCCTAGGTTGTCCAGCTTATGCATATCCCAGAAATGAAAACTATCCATATACCAATAATCACATGCATCCTCATAATCATACCAATCATATATTTCTCCAGTGTATTCATCGTTGATGCCCTTCATAATAGACTTCAAAATAGACCTCTTTTGCTCTGTATGGTGAAAGATTGTCTTGATGTTTTCCTGGAAGTCTACCAAATTTCGTTGAAGAATCAAATATCCATTGAAAACACCACATATAATATACCAAATGAAAACTCTTAAAATTCTTTGTCCAACGGGTCTATTAATTGTTGAGGACCCCCCCCCGCACCCTCCCAATATATATATATATATATATATATGGTGACAATGTTGGTTCTCTCTCAAATTTGCATCTTCCAACTCAGATTTGTGGCGGTACTGATTACTCGCTCTGCTATTATCAAATTCCCTCTCAAAATCACGTAAAAAGTAATGGTCGTCTAGTTGAGTTGGCCCCAATTTTAAAAGGCACGAATCGAGAACTCCTTCCCATCTTCTCTCCACCATGATGATGTTCAATCTGAAAAAAAATCATGATCTGAAAAAGAACAGAACAAAAGTTTTGGGTGACGTTGGATTCAAGTTCAAACCTTAGGCGTTTTTTAAAATTTTAGTGCTTGAGCCAAAATGCAAGCCCTCCAACAAAACACGTCGTGGATTTTTCTCAACAATTGTGAGAAGCATTCTTGCAACATTTCTAATGTGACTCAGTGTATGAACCCTCCAAAGTTCTCTCTTATTGCGAAGGCCATACTCTCCAAACAAAACATCCAGTCGTTCCTCAAAGGCCAATCTGTGTGGCTCTTTGTCGTCCTTGAATATCTAATTATCGATGTGTTTAAATTGACTAGAAACGTTATTCAACAAGAAATATAGCTCGAATATGGTGAATTAATGTGTGATTCCACTAGAGCTAAGATAATTAAAATTAACGTATACACACAACGAAAGATAGGGTCATATATTACTTTGTTTTAAAAGAAGTGTATTTAAAAAAGGATTGAAGGGCAATTTGAAGGCCTAGCTCCTCATCACTCAGATTAAAAAAGGG
>ML794087.1:138377-166768 GCA_009831015.1 Picea engelmannii | reverse complement strand
ATTAAGTAATACGCTTTAAAAAGATTTCCTTAAAATAAATACTACTAAATTATTAATATGAAACTTCAACAATTTCACAATACACATAATTCCTTAATTTCTAAAAAAAATAAACTTTAAAAAGAATTCCTTAATTTCTTAAAAAAAAATAAACTTTAAAAGGAGTTTCTTAATTTCTTAAAAAAAAAAAAAACTTTAAAAAGAATTTCTTAACTTCTAATTTTTTCAATATTAATTAATATTCCAAATTTATAAATAAAACAAAATAAAAGGAATAAAATAAATACTACTAAATTATTAATATGAAACTTCAACAATATCACAATATGCATAAAAAATTAAAAATTTAAACAATTTTAATTTTTCTTAATTTTAAGATGCAAATCATTTTTCATTACAGATAAAATACATCATTTTAAATATTGTGAATGTGTTCTATTCATTTAGAGATCTAATCAACAATTAGTTTGTGAAAAGAAAACATGTAACAAGCATGATATGAACCATGGAGAGGATAACATTCCTCTTCTGAACCACTCGAGCTAGAACAAATTGATGTGGAATTGACATTAGCATCTCTACCTCCAAGTAGAGTGTGTGACAACGTGACCTCCTCTACAATCCCAAGTCCCCTAAAACATGAAAAGAAAACACTCATAGAAACAAAAACATCCTAAAAGATAGGAAAAAGTTTCCATGTCACAATATTTTTTTCTCATATGAATTATGTTTAGTTAAGATTTATTGCATTAAAATATTATTTCATGTAAATTAATAGATCATATATAGCTCATCAAGAATTAGCTCACTAAAACATGTGTGCTCTCTACTAAACCCTAGCCTAGAATGCCTTTGGTTCACCCATGGATTGCCCCCTGGAGGGGGCCACCCCCCTCCAAACTCTAAAGTTGAGGGTTTTTAGGCCCTCATCTTAGCCATGGGAAAATCGACTAGCTCCCAACCTACTAGATTTGTGAAGAAATTGAATGAGATTTATGAAATCGTTCTTTCATCTTCAACATCATGGCAAATGCACTCGCTCTAGCAAAAAGGGGGTTGATTTCTCAATTTAAAAGTTATAGTCATCTCTCGGAGAAATGGCCAATTGGTTCCAAAGGAATTGGCAGGTGCTCATCAAGGTAAAGCTAACCCATTATTTCTGGGTAAGAGGCTTCTATGCCTTTTTGTTGGAGACCAAGACAAAGATCTCATATTTTGAAATGGGCCTTATTTTTTTGGCACCAGGGGCATGTATTTGAATAGACGAACTCTTGGTTTCAACCCTTAACATGACGTCTTGTCAGTTGTTCCGGTGTGGGTTCACTTCTCGCACCTTCCATTGCATTGTTGGAATCAAGACATGATGATATGCATAGGAAACATGATCGACGGTTATATTGATAGATCAGAACCAAGGGACAAAATGTTTATTGTGCTCGTATATGTGTGGAAGACGACTTGGAAAAGGGTCTGATTGAAGAAATATAATTAACTTTGGACAACCAGAAACACATACAACATGTAGATTATGAGTTATTACCCTCCAAATGAAAATTATACCATGAATATGGCGACTTTACGAAGGATTGCAAGAAACAAACATGGGAGGAACAACCAACTCAGGAGACGGAAGAACAATGGTAGCAAGCCAAGAATAAAAAATCCAATGCAAAGCCATAAGGTACTCCAACAACTTCCAAATCAACTCCAATAGGGGAGGGAAAATTGAAACCTTTAGGATCTAGTCAATCTAGTAAGCATCCTCAAGCGATCGAACCGGGTAAGACTTATTCTAAAGAAATAGCTAATAAATCTTCAAATTAGTGAAATGATGGATTGTTAAAATGCAGATCTAACAAGTATGAAGCTCTATCACAAGATGATGTTTCCCTTATATTGAGATGCTAGTATTTTTTCTCGTTGGTACAAGGATTCTTAAATCAATTCCTATATTGGAGGAAAATCCAGAAACATTACCATCACCTAGGGAAAACAAATTAATGTGTTTGATCATCAAGAGGAGGTAGACCATATCCTAGAAAATCTAACATTCTCTTCTCGAAACATCAATTAAAAAAATAGTTTAACAATAAACAATTGATGAAGAGAAAACAGAGGAATAAACTGAAGAAAAAACTCATAAAAAGGCAGGTATAAATCTAGATAGAGAAGTAAGGGAAGCAATAGAAAATAAGGAGAAAGAGCTGGTCACCCAAATGACCATAGAATGATCTTTGGATTCAAGCACTAGGAATGTCAGTAAACCAAGTTCAGCGAACCCGCTTGTTGGTGGGTTTTCAAAACCACCAGGTAAGTAATGATCATTGTCTCCTAGAATAGTTTTGGGATGGGTAGTAGGTTCAAGTTAGAATTAATAAGGGATCTTATAAAGATGGAAAAACCCTATATCCTCCTAATAATACAGGAGACTAATCTATAGACCAAAGAAATTGTTAAATTATGTAAAGTTCAATGTAAGCTAAGTGAGGGACAAGTAGTAAATTCAAGGCAGGAGGGGGGTGGGGGCAGGCCTTTGCACAGTCTAAAATAAAAAGATATTGCACTTAGAATTTACATTTTAGACTCAACATTGGCTATTGACAATTTTCACACATATACAAACATGAATGAAGATAAATGTATTCAATGTGTATGTTCCGATATTATAAAAAGAAAGAGTGGAATTATGGGAATCTTTGATAACCATGAAAGATTCAAAATACTATCAAATAGCATAATTGGAGGGGATTTTATGTTACCCTCGATCATTAGGAAAAAGGATGTCTAAGTGTTGTTAGAGATCCCTTCAGAGAATAAATGGAAGACTTGATCTCTAACTGGGATTTGGTAGATATTAAACCTTCCAAAGGTAGGTATACTTGGTGATCCAGATTATTTTCGGAACAAAATGAAAGAAGAGATATTACAATGAAATACACATAAAAATTTCGAGAAACAAAGAAATACAACAATACATGATTTCTATTAAAGAAAGAAATGTACAAAGACTGTAAAAATGCAGAGTGCAAGACTCTCTAGAATGGTGGTAGTTTTATCTCTGAGAAGAGATGTGACAGTTACGCTCATTTGCAAGACGATGATTATAATGAGGCTTTGAATGCCTTTTTATGATAAACATGAATTCCAAAATCCTAGACATACAAAAACCTAACCCTAGGAGATGAAACATAAAAAATCATGTGGGCCTAGTTGGGGTAAGCTAGTACATTAACTTCTCAGGGTTGTAACTTTCGCATACGATCTTCGTTTAGGCGCGTCATAGCCCGTTGGAAAGGTATTTTCGAGAACTACGCATTATGCCATCAAACATTGACTCTGTCTACAATTTGATTGTGACAAACCAAGCAAAACTTGTTTAGAGCCCCAAAACGATGCTGGAAGTACAGCAAGATGTACTAACATGAAAAATTCAAAAATAATCTAGTTGGAATAGGTGGGCAACCACCAATATCCACCTAGATGTTGTGTAGGGCTTTAGGACCTCCTTGTAAGTGCAGAACCCAAAATTACAAAGAAATTCCCCCATTACAGAGAAACATGCTGAACTAAAAACTGTCAAGATGAGCTAGTTGGAATTTGGAACAGGTGGGTGGCCATCAATATCCACCTGGATCAATCCTCCCCCCTTAGGATGAAATAGTCTTCATTGTGTTGAGTGCATGGGGAATAGGGGAAAGCATTTTCTGAATCTGAATCTTGGTAAGTTGTGTGCCTTGTTGGAGAAGTTACGTTGCTTGGTTTGTGGAAGGTTGTCACGAACCTGTTGCTAGAGGGGTTGAATCTGTTCCACCAACTTGTTGTCTCTGGGCTTAACAAGGAAATGTGTAGGAACCATTGTAGGTGAAGAAACAATATATGCTTTCTCTTCTGCAATTTTCTTCTGCTGGATAGAAGGTGCTAAGGCTGCAGTGGCTGTAGTGACCTTATGTGGATCCTTTGAATAGACTGTGAAGAGGATGAATTTTGCAGTATGATAGATTACCTTGCGGCACTGTTTTGGTGGAACAGTAGTTGGAACTAACTCTGGTATCCTATAGAGTTGACCCCCCTGAGTAATATTGAAACTACGGGGTCGAGACTCATAAACTACATGATGTTTCCACATATATGGTTGACCCAAAACAACATCACATACATCAAGAGGGGAAACACCACACACTACCTCATCCTTGAAGGGTTGGATGCCATAGGACAGGCGACACTATTGGTTGACACGAAGATCTCGTCTCTGGTGAAGCCACCTGATGTTGTATGGTTGTGGGTGTGGTGTTGTCGACAACCCCAACTATTTGATGACCTCAGCTGAGATGAGGTTCTTCTAGCTACCGCTATCAACAATGAAATGCAATGGGGTCCCCTTCACCCACATCTATGAATGGAAGAGGCGCTCCTCCTCTTCAGAATCTACTGGTTCTTCTCGTTGAATTGTTGCGGTCACGACAGTAGCAGTAGGGTCTACTTCAATGATCTGTATGTTTTCAATATTTTCTGTATTAGATTCTAAATCAGGGTTCGGCTCCTTATCTTTGACCTCAGCCACCAATGATTGTTTCGAGCGACATTCATTGGTGTTGTGCCAGGGGATTTTGTGGAAGTCGCACCACTTCCTCGTGTCATTCTTTGTCTTTCCTTTCCCTTCTTTTCATGTGTCTTGGATTGGTTGTCAGAAGGTTGTTGGTTAGGGTCATCTTTACCATGCTTTGGTTGTTGTGGATTTGTAGACCTGAACTCCCATTTTCTCTGGTGCCTAAATTTCTGTTCGATTTTGACAACATATCGATAGGCAACTCCCAATAATGAGATATTTAGGAAATCCTTTTCGGTTTGGATGTACCTATGCAGAGCCCCACGGTATTTCATAACCAAATGTCACTTGGATTCTTTGATACTCAACTTGGTGCGCAAGGTATGGAAAGTATTTTTGAACTCTGACATTGTTTGGCTCTTCTCTTGCCATAGTGTGGTCCATCTCATGTACTGGTATTCATAGTTATCAACAAGGTAGTATTGTTCCTTGACCGCATCCACAAAAAAATCACAAGTGGGCTCGGCCCCATATATTCCAAATTCCTTTGTGGAAATTTTCTCCCAGTACGTTTCCTACCAATGTTTGACATGGGGGAGAGCCTTGAGGAGTGCGAAGGTGATATTTTCCCTATCAGAAAAATTGTGAACAGAGAAATAACCTTCTAGCAGATTCAACCAATTTTCTAAGGCATTCGCATCTATTTGACCTTCAAATACTAGAATATAAAAATTAACTTATATCTTGAAGGGAGAGGTTCCTCCAAAGTGGTCGCTTGATGAAGATTCACCTGTTGCTATCGGTAGGCATTGAAGGATGTGGGAAAAATTCTCCATCATTTCGTCCCTCTGTCATGCGAGAGCGTGCTCAAGCAACAAGTTAATAGAATCTTCTGCTTTGTCGTTTTTCTTTTCTGCCACCATAGAGGGTTTCTTAGGCGTGTGAGAGTGATTCTCCTCAAGAGAGACAAGCTTGAGACCCAACTTTCTATACTCGGACCTCGTCGGGGACATGCACTGAAAAAAACCGATCAAGAGCATCCTGCTCTGATACCACTGATTTGGATTATTTTCGGAACGAAATGAAAGTAGAAATATTACAATGAAATACACATAAAAATTTCCAGAAACAGAAAAATACAACAATACATGATCTCTATTAATGAAAGAAATGTACAGATATTGTAGAAATACAGAGTCCAAGACTTGTTAGAATGGTAGCAACTTTATCTTTGAGAAGAGATGTGACGGCTATGCTCATTCTCAAGAAGATGATTACAATGAGGCTCTGAAGGCCTTTTTATGATAAAGATGAATTCCAAAACCCTAGACATCCAAAAACCTAACCCTAGGAGATGAAACACAAAAATTCATGTGGGCCCCGTTGGGGTGAGTTAGTACATGAAATTCTCGGGTCATAACCTTTGCATACAATCTTTGTTTCAAGCGCTTGATAGGCCGTTGGAAATGTATTTTTGAGAACTACACATTGTTCTTATGATGTAGGACACTTCAAATAATAGGCCACTGCCATCTTTTTTAACCTGCTATGGATCCAATATCAATCTACTATGGGAATAATCTAAAGAGAATGAAGGAACTGGATTGAATATTCACCAGTATATCGGTGGGAACAAAAGTTAAAAGATGTAAATATTGTTCTAAAGGTATCATGGGAAAAATTGGTGTTGTACCCTCTTGAGCAAGAGAAAGAAGAGTGTAGATCCCAATTGTTCAACATATAAAACAAATTGGATTCTAAAGAAATAATCGTTGATCTGATTAAAGAAGAAAGTGTTGTCTTTCAAAAATATCACCAAGCATTATGATAGGAGGAGAAAAGTGGAGGCTTAAGTCTCATAGTATTTGGTTAAAATCGGGAGACAAAAATAAAAAATTCTTCCATAGACAAGCCAAGGCCAAGACCCCAAGAAACACAACTAAACATATCATATTATAGGATTGAAGGACTCTTAATCAATTCACAGAGATCAAAGAGGCTACCTAATCTCACTTTGAGGTGTTGTATACTAAATGAGAATGGGTCGATCTAGAAGACATGGCAACTTTGTTGATAAATATTCTAACAATTATTTCCCCAAATGCGAATTTAGACACGATGAAGGAAATAACTAAGGAAGAAATCCAAAAAGCAGTTTGCGGCCTAGCTCTAGATAAAGCTTTGAGGCCAAACGGTTTCACAATTCATTTTTTAAGAGAATGTTTGGATATAATAAAAATAGACCTCAAACAAATGCTAAAGTATATTCAAAAATCATGTAGGATTGGGGGAAGCACAAATTTATCTTTCTTATCTCTCATACCAAAAGAGGCCAACCCCTCCTCATTCACAAGGTTACGACCCATCTCTTTATGCAACACTTCATACAAAGTGTTGTTCAAGATAATAGAAAACAAATTGAAGAAACTATTACCCAAAATTATATCAGAAAATCAAGGTGGTTTTATTCATAAGAGGCAAATAGTGGCTATCATCATCCTAGTTCAAGAGGTGGTGCATTCCAACAAAGCCAACAAGGACAAAGGTATGATTGTCAAAATAGATATGGCTAGAAATAAGGAACTGCCCAACCCGGTTGGTAAGTGAATTTGATATAGTTTGGCATTCCTCTTTTATACATTCTCTTTAAATTTATTTATTTTCCTACTTTCATTAATTGTGTCTCTACTTGCATCTGTAATCCATGGATTCCCCCCCTAGTGAATGGAAGGTCCACTCTTTCTTCAAAGTAAGCAGAGGGATCCACCAAGGATGTCCCTTATCTTTGCTTCTTTATATTGTTGTGGCTGAGTCAATAAGCAAGAAATTGGAATTTTAAATATGCTTAAGCAATCTTTTGAGGATTAAAGTGGTAAGAGGAGTTAAGAGAATTAACCATTTACAATTTGATGATGGTACTCTTTTAATGGATGGAGCTACCATTATTGCAGCAAGGTTCAAAAAGGTTTTATATCTCTTCACCTCAGTTTCAGGGGGGAGATAAACCATAACAAGAGACAAATTTATGGTTGGAATGAAAGTAAAGGGCTTCTACAAGAAATTTCTAGAAGCTTGATGTTTCCTCATTAGGAATCTTGGACCTCTTTCAGATATCTCGGGATACCCATCAATTTATCCAACCCAACTGCCCAATCATGACAGAGTGTACTTAGTAAATTCAAGGCCAAGTTCCAAGAAATGGGGGGACACTAATTGAATCTAGTGGGAAGAGTTGTTCTCATTAAATAGTCCTCAGAAATTTTCCTATATTTCAATGCTAAGCTCTACTAGCTCAAGTAGGTGTCATGCATCAAGTGGCTCAAGAAATCAGAAATATTTTGTGACAAGGGGCCAATACAAACTCTAATAAATTCCATATGGTAAATTGATCGATAGTAAGGGCTCCCAAAGAGCATGGAGGATCAGGCATCAAGGATCCTTAAGTAGTGAATGTATCCCTAGGCACAAAGCTACTTTGGAGGTTGATTTCTAGACAAAATACATGGTGAAAGAAGGTCCTTCATAAAAAAATACTTTGTAGGGGATTGAAGGAGGTGTATGGACTATCATTTGGAAACTAGGAAAGGATCATCAATTTTGAGACCCCTAAAATCAACTATCCCAATCATGTAGTCCAGATTAACTTGGGTACCTAGTAATGGGAAATACATTGACATATGGTTTGGTAGCATCATGTGCAAGAGAGCATTGGAAAGATTTCAATATATTCATCTATTAATAGACTGGATGGATAGTAAAAAATTAAAAAAGTTAGCAAATATCTCTTCCTCGAATAATGAATTGGTTCAATGGACGAAATGGAGAGTGAGTTCACCCCCATCTCATTTGAGCCATCTAATTCCCCAACTCATTCTCACCCTGAAAGGTTGTGTTTCTATGAAGAAAACTTATCCAATCAAAGAGCATGAAGGCAAGATAATTACAGTGTTCAATAAGGGTACACCTTTCGACTTCAGACATTATTGCTCTCTCCAAGGTTAGCAATATGGAATTGGATAAGGCATACAGATGGCCTCCCTAAGGTAAATATATTTTGTTGGGCACTTATTCACGGGAAAATATTAACATCTGAGAATCTGCAAAATATTAGCATCCCAGGTCCCTCAAGGTGTGCGCTATGTCAATCCGACTTGGAATTGATTCAACACATTTTCTTCAAGTGTGTTTTCTCAAATAGAGTATGACAAGCAACTTTTGAAGGATTAAACAACAAAATGAGACAACTTGAATCATATAAATTGTGCTTACATTATTGAATAAATCTTACATACCTTCAAAGGAAACAACTCTTCAAAAGGGTGTGATTAGTATTACCAAAATTCTTGTGCTGGAAAATTTAGCTTGCTAGGAATCAAGCAATTTTCTACCAGGAGCTAGATGTTCCCTCCTTTATGGAAGTAAAAGAGAAAATCTTGTTACCAAAATGTATTATCTCCAAGGGAAAAAATATTAATCTACATCAAAGTCTAAGAGCAGATGAAGAAGAATGGTGATCCGGATTTATGAGTGGAACAAATCGACTAACATAATGAATACAATAACACAGAGATACGGTGAAAAACAGCATATATCCAGTGAACAATAACTTCTATTGAATAAATGAAATAGGCTGAAACTGTAAAACTGCAGAACTGAAAACAACTTGCTCGAATGGTGGTAGCTATCTGTAAGAAGAGATGTGGTTTCTATGTGCATCTGTCTGAGCAGAAAATGATTACAATGAGGCTCCAGAGGCCTTTTTAACATTACTCATGAATTTCAAAACCCTAGACATCCAAAAACCTAACCTTAGGAGGTGAAACACCAAAATTATGTGGGCCCCGCTGGGTAAGTTGGTACCTCAACTTCCCAGGGTTGTAACTTTTGCATACGACCTTTGTTTTAGGCCTATGATAGCCTATTGGAAAGGTATTTTTGAGAACTACACATTATACCATGAAACTCTAACTTCGTTTACAGTTTGATTGTGGCAAGCCAAACAAACATTGTTTAGGGCCCCAAAACGACCCTAGAAGTACAGAAAGATGTGCTGACATGAAAAATTCAAAAATAAGCCAGTTGAATTAGGTGGGCGGACACCAGTATCCACTTGGAATATGTGTATGGATTTAGACAACCCCAAAAGTGTAGAAACCACAATTACAAATATGTATAGAAGAACGTTTTGAACTAAAAACTGTCAATAGAATCCAGTTGGAATAGGTGGGTGGCCACCAATATCCACATGGATTAGTCATCCCTCCTTAGGAAGTAATGGTCTCCATAGTGTTGAGTTCCCCCATCAATTGAGGAAACTTTTGTTTAATTTGGACCTAGGTGAGCCATTTTCCTTGGTGTAGGAGTTGCCCTGCCTTGACAGCCCGATAAAGTTGGATCATCTTCTAGCAAGTGCCATTGACCTGTGTGTCCACTATTTGATCAATGGATGTATGTTCCATGCAGTCAAGGTTGAGCTCTGTTGGTGTCAACTTTTCTGCAATCTCTGAGGTGTCCAATAGTGGTGGAAAATATGGTCGAAGGAGGTCCACATTGAACACTGGGTGTAAGCCAAGGAAGGGTGGAGTGTTGAGCTCAAAAGCATTACTACCCACATCCTTGGTGATAGTGTAAGGCCCATAATGCAATGGGCAGAGCTTTCGATGGGGACCTGTAAGGCGCTCTTTCTGAAAATGTAACCAAACCTTGTCTCCCACTTGAAACTGGTGCAGTACCCTGTGTTAATCATGGCGTTGCTTGTACTTAGCATTGACTTTCTGCAAAATCTAATGGACCTGTTGGTGGATGTGTTGAATCTGCTCAATGAATCTGATGGCTTTGTCGACCTAATACTGAACATGGGAAGATTATGCATGTGCGGTTGCAAGAGGTAGTGAAACAACAATGGGACTCAAGGGTTGGAATCCCAGCCCCACCTGAAATGGGCTATGGTCGGTGGAGCTATGGAGATCCATGTTGTAGTTATGTTGAACATAGGGAAGACTCTCATCCCATGCACGCAGATGCTTATAGTTGTACATGCGCATGATGTGCAGAATCATCCGATTGACGACCTATGTTTGGCCATTAGTTTGGGGGTGGAAAGTGGTAGATTTAGTGAGCTTGGTGTCCAACAGTGACCAGAGACTCGACCAAAATTTGTTGAGGAACCTGCTATCCTGATTTGAGATGATGGTCTGTGGTATCCCAAAATGGACCCACACGTGTTTGAAGAAGAGCTTGGTAGTATCTTCCATTGTGATGCTCTTCTTGTAGGTTGTGAGGATGGCCATCTTCAAAAATCGATCAACTACCACAAATACACAATCATTGCTTTGTTTAGTGGACGAAATTTCAGGCATGTAATACATCGAGATGGATTTATGAGGCCTCTCGGAAGTAGGAAGAGGGATGTATAGGCCTTACTTCTTGATGGTTGGATTGGCAATGGAACAGGCAGTGCAATATATGATATACTTGATGACGTCCTGTTAAAGTTTTGGCCAATAAAAATGTTTCTATAGAATGGCCACAATTTTCTCCACACCAAAATGTCATGCCATCTGACTGTAGTGCACCTCCCAAATCAGTTATGCACACCGACTTGTAGGAATATAGGGATGGCCCAGATGGCATAATAGTATGTCTTGAATGTGAAAATCGGTGACATTTGTGCCTGTACCCAAGAGTTGATAGGTGGTGGCAAAGTACGGATCTTGCTGATAAAGTTGGGGGCACTCATATGCTTCATGTCCACAGAAATGGAGCACGGTGGTAAGTGCAGCCACGGGATGTCGACTGAGGCAGTCATCGACACGATTTGTGTTCCTTGTCGTATACTTGATGTTGAGATGGAACTGTTGCAGGTTGGTGGACCACTTCTGATGGCGATCATTTTGCAACTTCCCTTGTCTCTATATGAACTGCAGAGGCTTGTGATCAGTGTGGATGATTGTCTCCTTTCCCAAAATGTAATGTTCAGTATCTAAGAGTGTCTCACTATGGTATGATATCGGATGACTGTGTTGAGTGATAATTGTGCCTACATCATAGTCAGATGCATCAGTCTAAATATCGAACAGTTGCTGCAAATCGGGTAAGGAGAGTATTGGAGATGAGCACAAGCGATGTTTCAGATCATCAAATGCTCGTTTTTGTTCCTTCCCCCATGTGAACTTTTCCTTGTCACCGCCCTTGGTCACTTGGATAAGGGCCCATGCAATATGAAAGAATCCGAACACGAATCTTTTGTAGAATTTGGCCAGTCCCAAGAAGCTCTGAAGCTCGGTTAGTGTGGTCGGGACTGGCCAGTCACGTATGACTTGAATCTTAGCTGGATCAACATGTACCCCATGCTCATCAATAATGTAGCCCAATTATTGGACCTTGTTCATGCCAAAGGAGAATTTTTCCAAGTTGGCATATATCTTTTGTTGTCGCAGAGTGCTCAAAACATGTTGAATATGTTGCATGTTCTCCTCCCAAGTTCTGCTAAAGATGAGGATTTCATCCAAATATAGCACCAAAAAAGAGTTGGTGAAGGGTCTCAATACATCATCCATCAACCTCATGAAAGTGGTTGGTGCATTTCTTAAGCCAAAGGGTATGACCATCCATTCGAAGAGACCTTCTTTAGATTTGAATGTTGTCTTCCATACATCAGTTGGTCCAATGGGAACCTGGTGGTAGCCAAACTTTAGGTCAATCTTGTCGCAGAACTTTTCCCACTTGAGTTGGTCAAGAAGGTCATCAATTCTGGGAATTGGGTATCGGTTCCTGACTGAGATTTTGTTTAATTCTCTGTAATTAATGCAGAGCCGCCAGGTCCTATCTTTCTTCTACACCAGTACAATCGGGCTTCTGCAAGGGGAGGAGTTGGGTCTGATGTGCCCCTTTTGAAATAGCTCTTGGATATGACGCTTGATTTCATCATTTTCCATCAGTGAGAGATGATAGACTGGTCCATTAGGTAGAGCCACATCGAGGGTTAGATCAATTGGATTCTTGACTTGGCAGTGTGTCAGTACCCCAGTGGGTGAGGAGAAGATGTCTATGTACTCTTCAGTGATCTCGTCCACTTGCTTCTGCTGCAAAGAGAGGCTCTATTTAGAGGCCACGGACGTGGCAGAAACCTTCTGCTTACTGTGAGCCCGGATCACAAAGAAGACGAACTTCACGGTCTGTGAAATGACCTTACTGCATTGCTTAGCAGAGATTAAAGAAATAGCAGTAGGTGGTGCTACCTCTAGTATCATGTACAATTGTCTACCCAAAGTAATAATAACACTGCGGGTATAGACTCATACACAACATGTCACTTCTACAAATATGGTTGTCCTAAAAGAACATCACAAACTTCAAGTGGAGCAATATCACACAATACCTTGTCTTTAAAAGGCTTGATGTCCTAGGGAAGATGACATTGTTGGCTGACACATAGATCTCTTCCTTGGTGAATCCAGACGATGGTGTAGGGATGTGGGTGCAGTGTCGTCGGTAGGTCCAACCGCTTGATGACCTCTACTGATATCAAGTTCTTCTAACTACCGCTATCAACAATGAAATGAATTAAAGCTCCCTTTACCCACATCTGTGAGTGAAAGAGAAGGTCCCCTTCCTTGGGTTATTCTAGTTCAATTGGTTGGACTTTGGTGGTAGTGACAGTGGCACTAGGTTCAACATTGATAATCCACTTCCCTCCTTATGGATTTGTTTCAGAGTCAAAATCGGCCTTTGACTCGGAAGCTTTCAGCTCAACCATGAGTGACTTCTTAGAGCAGAATTCTTCGGTGTTGTGCCAAGGTATTTTATGGTATTCACACCATTTCCTGTGTCCTTCTTCGACTTCTCATTACCCTTCTTGTGTTGCGGCTTGGACTGGTTGTCCTAAGAGTGGCCATATTTTCTTTGTCCCTTGTTGTGTGGGTTGGGGTTTCCTTTTCCTTGCTTCGACTGTGAGGCTTTTTCATATCCAAACTCTCACCTCTTCTGCTTAAATTCCTGCTCAATCTTGACTACATATCTATAAGTTGTACCCAATGATATGATGTCTAGAAACTCCATTTATGTTTGAAAGTATCTAAGCAAACAGTCGTGGTATTTGAGCACCAGATGTTGCTCAGAGTCTTTGATACCCAATTTGGTGTGCAGGGTATGGAAAATATTGGTGAAATATGGTACTATCTGATCCCTTTCCTGATGCAGGGTGGTCCATCTTGTGTACTAGTCCTCGTAGCTTCCAACACATTAGTATTGTTCTTTAATGGCACCCCTGAAGGAATCCCATGTGGGGGCGCCGAAAATATTGCAGATTCCTCTATGGCCCTTTTCTCAGAGTAAGTATCCCACTAGTACTTAACATGGGGAACGACCTTGAGGAGTGAAAAATTAATCTTTCCCCTATCAAAAAAATTGTGGATTGAAAAAATACCCTTCTAGCATATTCAACCATTTATCTACAACATCTGCATCTATCAATCCTTCAAATAATGGAATATCAAAATTTACATGTACCTTGAAGGGGGTTGCACAGCCGCTTGATGAAGATGCTTTTTCTATGGGTAGTCGCCAAAGGATATGTGCAAAGTTGTCCATCATTTCATTCCTTTGTCATGCAAGAGCTTCCTCGAGCAACATTTTAAAAGGATCTCCTGCTCCATCATATTTATTTCAGTCCCCCATGGGTTGTTGTCGAGCTCGGCGCGACTGATCTTGCAAAGGATCAACTGGTTCGAGTCCCAACTTCTTGTACCCAGATCTTGTCGAGGACATGCATGAAGAAAAATAAATGAAGAGTAAACCGCTCTGATACCACTGATATGGATTTATGAGTGGAACGAATTGACTAACAGACTGAATACAATAACATAGAGATACAAAGAACAACAACAGATATCTAGTGAACGATAACTTCTACTGAATAAATGAAATAGGATGAAACTGTAAAATTGCAAAACTGAAAACAACTTGCTCGAATGGTGGTAGCTATCTCTGATAAGAGGCGTGGCTGCTATGCGCATCTGTCTGAGCAGAAAATGATTACAATGAGGCTCTAGAGACATTTTTAAAATTACTCGTGAATTCCAAAACCCTATACATCCAAAAACCTAACCCTAGGAGGTGAAACGCCAAATGTTATGTGGGCCCCGCTGGGTAAGTTGGTACCTCAACTTCTCGGGGTCCAAACTTTTGCATACGACCTCTTCTTTAGGAGTGTGATACCTCGTTCGAAAGGCCTTTTCGAGAACTACACATTATGTCGTCAAACTTTGACTCCATATACACTTTGAATGTGGCAATCCAAAAAAAAACATTGTTTATGGCCCCAAAACGGCCCTGGAAGTACATAAAGATGTGATGACATGAAAACTTCGAAAATAAGCCAGTTGGATTAGGTGGGTGGCCACTAGTCTCCACCTGGAAGATGTGTAGGGATTCAGATATCCCCGGAAGTGTATAACCCACCAATATCCACTTGGATCAAATGGCTTCGGTAATTTCAAATTTATTCTCATCTCCTGGGCTTTAGTATGCCCAAACAAATTTCTAAGCCAAGTTGGCAGCTTCAGTAGAGTATCTCTAACTTAAAAATTGGAACATAGCTTAGCATTCATATATTATGATTTTTAATGGAGCCTCAAAGGGGAATCCTGGGGTGGTAGGTGTGGCACAAGTCATCATGGACCCTAGAGGGACAATATAATCCTACTTTGCTTGGGGACTTGATATTGTTTCCAACAATAAAGCAAAAGCATATGCATTGTGGCAAGGACTCAAAATATCTAAAGGACCTGGTGTGCAATCACTGGTTGTGATAAGAGACTCCAAGACAACCATAAATCATTTGGTTTATAATTCAAAGCTTAGAGACAACACCTTAGCCTCAATACTTGAATGAAGCAAACAAGAAGCAAGCTCCTTCATCAATATCAAATATTAGCACGCCTTGTGAGTGAATAATAGTGAAGTAGATCAGTGAGCTAATTTTGGATCAACTCTAAAAGAGGGGGTGCTTATGGTTAATGACACACTTAATCAACAAACCATCCCCTAACTAATGATAAGTACTTGAAAGACATGTTTAGTGTTATTAATTTGTTACATGGCACACAACTGTAGTCACATAATATGTCACATGGCTTGCAAAACAAGTCATTGCACCAAGTGTTTGAGCAGTTATGAGAAGGGGCGTGAGTCCCTCCTTCATATGCAATGGAACTTGAATTCACATGCTTTTTTCTAGTGGTTTCTTATTTCTCTGGCTCGCAGTGGGATTATGTCATCGGTGTTTGAAAGGTGTAAGGGGCGTGACAAGCCTTCTTGCTAGGTAAGAAACTTCAATGATTTCTAGTTAGTGTTTGGGATTTTGCTAGTTAATTGAAAGTTTGTAGGGGAGCCTCCCCTTAGTGATCTATTAGCACACAAAGAACCTTTTGGCTTCAAGTTGGCATTAGTTTTAAATTTAGTTCACAATAATTCTCCCAGTCTGTGCCTCTCGGAAATATTTAATCTTTCAATCTGAATACAAGGAAGTGTTCCCAATTTTCAAAACTGGGACATAGGAACGCTCTCAAGACTTAAGAAATGTGGTGTGGGAGAGGGATCAAAAGCAACGTGGAACACTTTTTACCAGAAAAAATGATTGGTCAGAGTGGGTGCCTAATGGATTCTAGAGAATTCCAAGAAATTCACAAAGTCCCCAAAAGTCATGACGAACACATTCACTAGAACAAGTCCTCAATTTTCAATGTTTCTTAAAAAGATTCATGAGTTAGAACATCAAATCACAACCCAAATAGAAAAAATCATGGGGTCTCTGGTGGAATTGAAGTAACAACTAGCGGTTTTGGAAGCAAAGAATGTAATCTCCTACAAAATCTGGCACTCAATTTGTGCAGGGGTGATCGGTCCATGGCCTCAAACCAAAGACTTTCAACCAACTCATATAGGAGAGAGCTAAAAGAGGATGAAATGGTACGTCAACTTGATGAGGAAATGAAAATTGTGAATCAAGACTCTGAACCAACAAGTACAACTCTAGAAGAAGCAACTAGCCACTATGTTCTTTGTTAATTTCTATGTTTTTCAGGATTATAAGGATCTTAGGTATATACTATAAAATATATAGTGTTAAGGAATACTAGGTAGTTTTGTATAAGTATAAAGCCAATATTTATTTTGAGCTTGAAGTGGGACACTTTTTAGACTATGTAATGACTATTTTGAAACTCTATGGAACAATACTATGATGTAATTTATGTTGAAACACCTCTTGTAATGTTTTATTTTAATATACTTTAGTTAGTTATTATCAAAAAATTAAAAATAAACATGTCATAAATTGGGAATTGAATCTAAATAGATAAGATAACTTTCCTCACAACCACTTAAACTACACTTAATTAATATTTAAATTCCAAATTATATACATAAAAAAAAATTCAATAGATAATAAAAATATTTAATTTCTACACTTCCATTTGAAATTTGAAATGTCTCCCTCAAGAGTTTCAATGGTAAAAATAAATAATTTCTACCTCGTATAATTAATTTGAAGAATTTCAATGGTCTTAATTTCTACACTTGTGAAGAATTTCAATGGTCATTTGAGATGTGGATGCGAAGAGTTTTGGTAAAAATAATTAATATCTACCCCAACTGCAATTTGTATGGGGGAGAACTTTCAATTTAATAAAAATAATATTGTGAATTGAGCATGTGAAGAGTTTAATAAATAGTAATAATAATTAATTTCTACATTGTCATAATTGTGCACATGAGTTAAGGAGTTCTGGTCTTTGGTAAAAATAAATAATGTTTATCTTAACTGTGATTTTAGATTTTAATGGTTTTCAATATGAAACTTAATAATAAATAAATAAAAATTGAGTAACTCAGATTTGAATTTGTACATAAACTTTAGTTTTCATTGCTCAAGTATGTCGCATACTCGAGTTGTAACTCAAGCCACCAACCTTCGATGAAGGGGGTTCTTATCTATAGTTCCGCAAGCCCCACGAATCTTTTTGCCCTTTTCTTTTAATGTTTTTCGTTGCTTTTTTTATTTTGTTTTTAAATATGTTTCTTATCGTTTTGAAGTTGTTAAATTTGTTTTTAAATATTTTAAATTTTGATTATTAAAAGTAAAGTATAATTATAAATAAAATATTTATTAAAAAAATTAAAATTGATTAAAATTTTAAAATTATAAAATAATAATAATAATAAATTAAAAATTATTTTTTTAATGAATATTTATATAATTTTGTTTTTTTAAACTATTTAATTTATAAGAAAAGTGAATTTAATTGTATGTTAATTTTATATTTTTAATTTTTTGAAAAAATTAAAAAGATGTTTATCTACGTTCATAAATGACATCTTTAGATACTAATATATTTACTTTAAAGGGGATTCAAATGTATATATTAGCATGAAATTAACTAAACTCTTGAAAAGATTGGTGAGAATGGATTTAACATCTTTAAATACTAATGTATTTACCTTAAAGGGATTTCAAATGTATACATATTAACATGAAACTAACTAAACTTTTGACAAGATTGGTGAGAATGGATTTGATAACTTTTTAGGCTATCAATTTTTGTAAATGTATTGAAATAGATCTAGCTAGAAAATACTACACACATTTGCAGAGAGAAATTGAGAAAGAAGAAGCAAGATAGAAATAATGGAATAATTCTCATTAACCATATTCCACACATAAAGAGTGAATAATTTACAATAGATATAGGATACATGAGTAAATAATGAGCCATAGTGGTGGTTTAGATTGATCTAGACACACATCATCAGTTACAAGAATAAACTGCCACCTAGTCTAGTCTCTCAGAGAGTTGCGGGAGTGAACTGCCACCTAGTTGAGTTAACTAGTCAACTAGTCTTCAGTTAACTGTCTGAACAAAGAGTAGTGAGTTGGTGATGATCCCTATGTTGCATGGTGACAAAACCAATGCAACATCTAAACTCAACTCAACTAGTCAAACTGAAGTGTCAACTGAAAAAGAATATTCTCCAGGTGGAATATTCTCCCCTAAAATATAGGAGACTGGATAATGACTAATTATGACTAATAAACAAGGAATAACCTTAGGAAAAATAAATCCTAGGTGTGTGTGAAGTAACTCCAACACCCCCCCTGAACATCACTATGGTGAAAATAAAGAATGGGTCCCAACTATGAGGCCATGTTAGGTACCCAAATACAAAAGATACATTGAATTAAATGAGGAAAGAGGGAAAACCTCATGGGAACAAACCCCCCCCTCAAATTACAATGCATAAAATAAAAAATGATAAGGAACAGAAGGAAATCGCTAAGCAACCATGTCCTTCACTCCAAGAATACCTCGCCACTGTGCAAGTTTGTGTTCTTTAAAGATTTTGTTGAAGATGTAGATGTCTGCATGGATCTAATGACGTATATGCATCATTGATATTTCCACACATATCCACTTTATCTTCTTGTAATGAATAATATCCAAATAAATTTTGGATGAAATTTTGAAAATCACATGGCTGTTTCGAGAAAAATGATGAAATTTTGCATGCATGGTGCATGCAAAAGTGTATGCATGTGACTCCTGAGATGCATGCCATACATTTTCCACATGAATTTCAAAAAATAAATTTGAAATGGAGTAGACATCATCTTCAATTATTGGAATATAAATTCATGCAAAAACGTTTGTAGAAGACTGTTCATAATAAGAGGCTTGATCTTGTAACGGTTTCTCTTCTGGCTTTATCTTTCCAATCCCCTGCATGAAATATTCACAATCTTATTTATTCCCAAATAGAACCTCTAATCTGGTCCATAATTCATTTGGATTGAATTCTTGCGTGACATCACATACTTGGTGGAGAATTTTTGAACAAATAGACATGTAGATAAATCCTATGGCCATATCTTGTTTGTTGAGAAAGTCATTTTTCTCATCGGCGGAATCACGCTCTACTTATGTTGCCATGGTTATTTGGTATAAGCCTCTACTTTTAAGAAAAAGTATAATCTTTGGCTTCCACTCCAAATAGTTATGAGGCGTGAGAAGTATTATCGGTGAGTAAAACATAAATTCCATATTTTCTGCGTTCTTCAATCTTCAATACCTGCAAAAATAATTTGGTGTATATTTTGATTAGCAGTCCATTGGCTCTGATACCATGTAAATGTATTGAACCTACACAGACTATATCTAGCTAAACAATAATACACACATTTGCAGAGAGAATTGAAAAAGAAGAAGAAGGAGAGAAAGAAATGGAAGAATTCTCATTAACTATATTCCACACTCAAAGAGTGAATAATTTACAATAGATATAGTATACATGAGTAACTAATAAGACATAGTGGTGTTCTAGATTGATCTGGACACACACCAGTAGTTACGAGAGTGAATTGCCACCTAGTCTAGTCTCTCATGCAGTTACGGGAGTGAACTGCCAACTAGCTGAGTTAACTAGTCAACTAGTCTTCAGTTAACTGACTGAACAAATAGTAGTGAGTTAGTGATGATTCCAATGTTTCATGGTGACAAAACCAATGCAACATCTAAACTCAACTCAGCTAGTCAAACTGAGGTGTCAACTGAAAGAGAATATTCTCCAGGTGGAATATTCTCCCCTAAAATATAGGAGACTGGATAATGACTAATTATGACTAATAAACAAGGAATAACCTTAGGAAAAATAAATCCTAGGTGTGTGTTAAGTAACTCCAACACTTTTTTTCACTCTCTCATCCCTTCAAAGCTAGTACAGTTTCCACTGCATTCACGGAGATAGTTCAAAAGCTACATGGAAACCCAAAGATTATTGTAAGTGACAGAGATCCCATCTTCACTGGACATTTTTGGACAGAATTATTTTCTTGTTTGGGTACTCAATTGGCTCATAGCTCATCCTATCATCCTCAATCTGATGTACAAACTGAGATAGTGAACAAATGTCTAGAAGGCTACCTTCATTGCTTTGTCTTTGATAAACAAACACAATGGTTCAAATGGTTACCCTTGGCAGAATGGTGGTATAACACTTCCTTTCATACTGCAACAAAAATGACACCCTTTATGGCACTCTATGGATNCTGCATGAAATCTTCACAATATTCTTTATTCCCAAATAGAACCTCCAATCTGGTCCATAATTCATTTGGAGTTAATCCTTGTGATTCTTCATATACTTGATGGAAAAGTTCGGGAGAAACAGACATGCCGATACTTCCTATGGACATATCTTGTCTATTGAGAAAGTCATTTTTCTCATCGACAGAATAAGACTCTACTTCCATTGCCATAATTATTTGGTACAAGCCTCTGCATCTAAGATGAAGCAGAATTTTTGGCTTCCATTCCAAATAGTTATGAGGCGTGAGAAGTATTTCCAGCGAATAATCCATCTTTTTGTTATCTTCAATCTTTTGTACCTACAAAAAAATTTGGTGTAACTTTTGCTTAGCAGTCCATCGGCTCTGATACCATGTAAATGTGTTGAACTTACACAGAATAGATCTAGCTAGAAAATACTACACACATTTGCAGAGAGAAATTGAGAAAGAAGAAGCAAGATAGAAAGAATGGAATAATTCTCATTAACCGTATTCCACACATAAAGAGTGAATAATTTACAATAGATATAGGATACATGAGTAAATAATGAGTCATAGTGGTGGTATAGATTGATTTGGACACACACCAGCAGTTACAAGAATAAACTGCCACCTAGTCTAGTCTCTCAGGCAGTTACAGGAGTAAACTGCCACCTAGTTGAGTTAACTAGTCAACTAGTCTTCAGTTAATTGTCTGAACAAAGAGTAGTGAGTTGGTGATAATACCTATGTTGCATAGTGACAAAACCAATGCAACATCTAAACTCAACTCAACTAGTCAAACTAAAGTGTCAATTGAAAGAGAATATTCTCCAAGTAGAATATTCTCCCCTAAAATATAGGAGACTGGATAATGACTAATTATGATTAATAAATAAGAAATAATATTAGGAAAAATAAATCCTAGATGTGTGTGAAGTAACTCCAACAATTTTAAGTTTTATTTATTTAAAAAAAAATTAAAAATAATGTCTAACAATATATTTTTTAATTAAAAAACATATTAAATATTTCTTATTAAACAAAGTTGTGTTAAAATATAAAACGTTGGTGATTGCACTTTTTTCTCAACTCAAATTTTGTGACAATTGATTTTTATTGTATATCAACAACTTTAAGAAGAAAATAATATGATAATTTCAAAAAACATTTTAAAAAAATTCAATTTATTTTTAATATATTATATAGTATTTTTATGCAAATTTAATTGAGAATTTAAAGAACTTTAAAAAATTTCATAAAATTCTATTTTTTGAAATAAAAAATTTTGGACAAAAATTTATAATTAATATAATATTTTCTCTTTTAATAAATTTTTTTATACAACCCTAACTTCAAGTAAAGTAGATATCTACACATTTTGCATATCAAATCTCTCACTTATTATCATTCAATCCATCATTGAATTGATTTTCTATTAATTAAAATATAAATTTAACTTATTAAAAAATTAACAATTTTTTAATAAAATATGTGAAAAGACAACAAATTTCCTACATATCATCATTTTTCTCATTTTCTCATTTTTCATTTTCTTATCTCAATGTATGTGAGTTTTAATTTCAAGCCTTTTGGATTAAAAATGTTATCATCAAATATTAAATAATACCAACAAATATTCAAATTTCTACCCATTTGTGATATGTGTGCTTACATGGATGTAAGTGCTCATTTATTTTCTCAAAACTTCACATGTATGCTTGCATGGTATAAGTGCTCATTTATTCTCTTAAGTTTTGAGGAAGTGTTATCCATCATGTTAAGGTTTTAATTTTTTATTTAGACAATATAATAATATAAAAAGGGAGGATTGTCTCATGGTTTATACTTTAGGAATTGTTTAAAAACTTGCAAATTAATTGTAAAAAAAGACAATATTATCCTTCTAAGATGTTCAAATATTTGATTAATATAAAGTTTGAAAAAGATGTTTAAAATTAAAATATTTTTGTAAAACATGATAAAATTTAAATTTATTTAAAGATATACTTGTTGTATGCTTTCTCTTGCTGCACAAGACAAGGTTGGAGGTCTTAGTCCATGCCATCCATGTTCACATTTCTAGGTATTTGGTGAACATACTCCTCATTGTTTTCTTCAACATTTGTGCCAACAAACATTTTGAAGTTGTAGATAGTCGACTAAGGCTTCCTAGTCAAATTTAAAACCCGATGATGCAGTACATTATACTTAGTCTATAAGCTCTCAATTTGTCTCTTTTATGCAACCGAGTCTCCATTATAACTACTAACTCATTGTTATGATTTTCCTCCTCAACATAGATTCTTCCTATATTAGTTGATATGGAAGTCATATTATTTGTGATAACAACCTTTTATCTTTGAATTGCATGACGAATTTTTGTAATCTCACAAAGAGGTATCACCCTAGATGGTTTTGATTTTCCATGCATTCCAAGATCCAAAGAAAATTGCCCAAAATGCACCAATTCCAAACCCTCTTTTAAAATCATTTTTTTCCGATGAGAACCACACTTCCACCACCAATTTGAAACCAAAAAACGTAGAGGAGCATAGTAAAATTGTGTAGTTAATCGAGCTACTCACCTCATATGGTTGGAGAGCTTAGAAACACCTCCATGTATTCACTGAACAAGAGCTAAGGAGAGGCACTTCCTAGTTAGACACCTCCAAGAATACACCAAAAATGAGTTGAGGATAAATGCCAAATTGAAGGAAGCCTCCCAAAAGCCAACCACCTAGACCCAAAACAGGCTCCATTATCCCAGTTATGCCCAGGGTTGCAATAAAACCAAGTTGAAAGAGTTGCTCCTTCAAAAAATTTGAAATGTCTCATGGTATAGTGGATGTCATGACCTTTGGTTTTCGTCCTCTGAATTTAAATTCAATACGGTTAGATAGTGGCATGCATAACTTTGGATTAATCATAATAATGTGATTAAAGAATTGGGGAGAAGGATACCCCCACTTTTGACCTCAAGGTTCTACTTTCCAAGCATGAGGCTTTGTCGGCCAAATGATCAATCTATTGATTATTTTCTCTTAGAACATGAAAAAACTCTATAGATTCAAAGTGGTTGGCCTATTTTTGGATTCATAGAATGAGCCTCGTTAGATTACCATTGGACAAAGAAGAGCAATGTATGGGTCTAATAATTATTGTTGAATCTCCAATAACAAATAATTTTCTTATTCTCTGTGGGTCAAGAATATTTAGCCCTTGATATAGAGCTAGCACCTCAACCTAATTATTGGTAGCTCCACCCAAGCCCCATTCAAAACTTACTTCTTTATTTCCCTTTGGATCAAGAACTATTCCCCCACACTTAGCACCCCAAGATTTTAGATATTAGTCATTCAAAATATTGAAGTTTTGAGAATCATGGTCTCTAGGGACGCATATGATACAAATTTGAATTGTGTGCATCAAGTACATGCAATTATCATTTGTGTGTGTCGACATGCCACACAAATAGTATTCCACTACTTGTTTTCCCCTTGATAAAAACATCGTGTCATTTTCCATTATGGACTTTGAACCCAAAATAATATTTTGTCAACTACACATATGTTGTGGTTGTTATTGCTATTGTCATTGTTGTCATCATTTTCATTCAACCCTTAGTTCAAGTTTATGTTGATTCTTTAGGTTGTTGGCCATCTAAACCAAGCATGGTCAAATATCCTATGTTTTTAGACTAGTTAAACTTGAAACCCTAGCTCAATTTCAAGATTTTATTCTGGAGGTCCTGTTAATTTAATTGATTTGACTTATGTGTTTAGGAGAGATTCCTTCAATCAATCATGTTATCCTCTTTTCTAGCTTGTTTACCTTGTCCACCAAGTCTTGGGCTTGTCTCTTTTGGTATTCGGCTCTCCCGTCAACTTCTCATTCCATTTCTAAGGATTCTTAAGTGCATATGTGTATCTTATAGGTCTCTGGATTTGAACCTATGTTTCCATCATGGACTGGAGACTTAATACTAATCATCCCACCTTCTACACCTTAGAAATTAAACATTGTCATTTAACATTGTTACAAAATAGATGATAACTTTGCAAAGTTCTCATTTTAGATTTCATAAATTTTCCCTTCAAAAACAATCTTTTTTCAGTAAACAATTACTTTGTTGCTATTTTTTTCAATAAACAATTTTTTTGTTGGATATTGTAGTACCACATTTACTTTGACTAGTTTGACATATTGGATCTTATTATCTAAGAGCATTATGTTTACAAAATGACCCAATTTATTGACATGTGTTATGATAAGACTTAAATTGTTTGACTATTTTTGATTGGCTTTAATTTAAGTAATGATATCTCTAAATTAGTTTTATTTTAATGTGTATATGATAAACATCAATGGATAAATTGTACAATGATATGATGTAATTGACAATGTCAATTTATAGGGTTATGATACATTGAAATCTATAAGTATATTTTAGAAGCATTAATTCTTAGATGATATTGATAGTTTGTCTAGTGTGACAAAGAAGTCACAAGTGTATATTGATTCAGGATTGCATCAATATTGTATAGACTGAATTGAATCAAAATATTATGATATGTCATGTGAATAATGATATGCTTTAATTTAATATTATGGAAATATTTAATGTGTTTATTTAAATGCTTGCAAGCATAGAAAATATGTTTTTCAATCAATATACACATGGGTAATAGGGTTGTATTGCAGTTGTACATAGTATTACCACTAAATGAGGAACAACGTTCATGTTTCCACCTACTAGAGTTCATTTATAGTATTACCACTAAATGAGGAACAACTTCATGTTTCCACCTACTAGTGTTCATTTTTTTTGTTCCAAGTTGAAAAGCTCATGACATTATTACCCAGAGGTTGCACATTGTTGTTAAGGTAAGTCCTAGATTATGTTATTCACTGAGTAGCACACAATAATGTCTCACCCTTATTTTTCAATGAACATTAGTCTTTCAACAAGGTAGTAACAAATTGAATTAACATGGTCTTAATTGTTGCACCATTTCCCCCACCAAATAAATCTAGATGCTTGAAGTGCATCTGTGAACATGACACTCTTGGCACTCAGTGAAAGATAACTCTTAAGAGCATAGAGAAGCAATATCAATTATAGTTGTTAAGCATACATGAAAAAGATGTTTGACTAAACAAGCAAAAATGTCTTTGACTAAGCTTGTGCAATTATTTAGTTTGGGAAAAGTTAAAATGTATGGTTGATTGATTAAGCATATAAGTTATTACATATTTCATAAAAAGAAAAATACAAAAATTTATATAAAAGTTATTAGAAAAACAAATGCATTTTAGAATGTGCATGAAATGGAAAACAGAGTAATTTTAATTAACTAAAAAGTAATAACTAGTGCACTTATAAATCAAGGAAAATAAAAAAGAATAAGGAATTCAAATTCAAATAGAAGTGTAGGAAAAAAAAAAAGGTGGACTTGTGAAATATTAAAGAAAGTAGATAACTAACAAAAGTCATAATTACATGTGCACCCACTCAAATAGGAAATCAAGGGTTAGGAGTTAAAATAGTAAGGTAGTAGTTGGGTGATGAATAAGAACTATTTTATATTTTTAATTAAGGATTTATTTGTGCACTTGTGCATGTAAGTGACACAAGGAATTCAAATTCAAATAGAAGTGTAGGGAAAAAAAAAAAGTGGGTTAATGAAATATTAAAGAAACTAGATAACTAACAAAAGTCATAATTACATGTGCACCCACTCAAATAGGAAATAAAGGGTTAGGAGTTAATATAGGAAGGTAGTAGTTGGGTGATGAATAAGCACTATTTTATATTTTTAATTAAGGATTTATTTGTGCACTTGTGTATGTAAGTGATACAAGGAATTCAAATTCAAATAAACGTGTAGGAAAAAAAAAAGTGAATTTGTAAAATATTAAAGAAAATAGATAACTAACAAAAATCATAATTACATGTGCACCCACTCATATAGGAAATCAAGGGTTAGGAGTTAAAATAAGAAAGTAGTAGTTGGGTGATGATTTGAGTGTATGCCCGCTCGCGTAGGCACACTTGTTGTTTAATTTACCTCTGCACAGAGATATTAATTACTCAATTGTTCTGGAACTCATGGTAATTAAAACTAAACAGAGTCTCTCTTAAAATCGTAGAAACAAACTCAGGCTTGAGCTTTTATAAATTACCAGAGCCATATTAATCTAGATTTTGTGCTATTTGAGCATTTAGTGAATTGAAGATTCCAGTTGGGAATTTGAGCTTCCTTGTTCAAATCTCCAATATTTAATTATAATCACAGTGTTGTTTAACTACCTGTTTTCATAAAAATTCTGTATCTGATGAAAGCAAACGAAGGATCCGCATCTTAATTTCCCATATCGTCAAACAATTAGAAAACAAAGTTAAAGGATGATAATCCAACCAATGTCCTTCCATGGCATAATTCTTGTATATGAGCTCTAGCTCTATCCACTTTATAAGAAATTTTATTATCATCATATTTTTTTTTTGGTGGCAATCAATGAATGGGAATTAGAGGTTAAAATCCAAAATCTACCTTTAGTTTCAATGCCAGTTATTTGTTTATTTTACTCTTAATTCTAATCCAAAATTGAACAAAATCAATGTGATTGGCCCATTTTCCTATTAGACACATATTGAGACGAAGGAGAAGTTGAGTGATTTTGTTATTTATATATATATATATATATAATAGATAAAAAAAAGCCTGAATAAAATAAGTGGACTATTAAAAGGGGTTTTGGAAGCAATTTTTTTATATACAAGGTTGTTAATAAATAATTTTTAATATAAAATAGATTAAAGATAATATTGATCGAAATAATATTTAAATGTAAAATTATCAATAAATGCATAGTTATTATATACATAACTTTACATTTATTGCTTTTATGTAAGTGAGTCAACTTTATATATATATGTGTGTGTGTGTGGGCTAAGGCCTGCAAGTGGATTGGCAATTAGCAAAGTCACCCTCCTCTAGTCCTTTAGGAATGGTACAAGCTCTCAAGTGGCACCTGACACACACACACACATACAAAGCCACTCTCCTTTGATCATTTAGGATTACGGGAGGTCTCATGTTCAAGTCTAAGTGTTGGCTGATTGGTTCAGATGTGCTCATTGGGAGTTTTTTCGGCATGGTGGTTGGGCTCGATCACTACAAGAGAACCTTAGATCCATTGAATGGTACAACCCCCCAAGTGGCAACCAATCAGTAATTTATGACTACCCAGATGACTTATACCAAAGCAATTGTGGAGGTTGAACCTCTAATTGGATATATATAGACACACACACACACACAAAAAGCCACCCTCCTTTGGTCCTTTAGGACTCTAGGAGGTCTCAAGTTCAAGTTCAAGTCCAAGTGTTGGTTGTATATATCTATACATACAAAGCCACCCTCCTTCAGTCCTTTAGGACTCCGGGAGGTCTCAAGTTCAAGTCCAAGTGTTAGTTGATTGGTTGAAATGTGCTAGCTAGGGGTTTTTTCAACATGGTGGTTGGGCTTGATCGTTGCAAGAGGACCCTGCATTCGTTGAATGGTACAACCTGTAATATCCCTCGGCCGAACCCAATTGTAAATGTAATATAAATGTACTTAAGTTGGTGAGTTGTTTTGACCTCATTTGGTAATGCACGTCTTGTGGCACAGTGCGCGCATGAACTGCGCAGTAAAATGATGTAATATGCACTTTCCAGGATACCGCACACAGTAA
>ML794087.1:102376-132140 GCA_009831015.1 Picea engelmannii | reverse complement strand
TATCAACTCAAAGGAAAAACCTCCATGTGGTGGGATCAACTTGTGCAGGTACAACACATTGTAGAGAAAAGTGTTACTTGGAGGGAATTCAAGAAGTATTTTGAGAAGAAGTACTTGACTAAGAGATACTATGACAAGAAAATGAAAAAGTTCTTTGAACTCAAGATTGGAAGTATAACCATAGATGAATATGAGAGAAGGTTTCTGGAACTGCTGAAGTATGTCTCTTTCATCAAGGATGAGACAGTCAAAATTCAAAGGTATTTAAGTGGATTGCCATCATTCATCAGTGACAAGATACAATATGATGATCCCAAGACATTAGAAGAGACCATAACGAGAGCTAAATGCCTATATGATCAGCAGAAAGTAAGGCCGAATTTCCAAAAGGCTTGGGAAGACAATAAGAAATTCAAGATGGATTAGAGGAAGAAGGGAGCTAAGCCACCTTTCTTCAGAAATAATCCACAAGGAAAGCAAACACCTAAAGAACCTAGAACGATTGACACGGGGAGCCAAGGGCCAAGACAACCACCTATGCAATGTTGGGGTTGTAAAGGGGACCATAGGTTCAGAGATTGTCCTCGCAGAGGTGAAAAAGGTAGGGTTGTTCACAATGTACAGCGAGCTGAAACAGTGGAGGACATGGGCAGATATGTGCCAAGGATTTATGCAGCCCTGGACAACAAGCAAGCAGAGTATCAGTCCCACATGATTGAAGTGGAATGTATGATCAACAACCAAACCCTTGCTATTTTAATTGATTCAGGAGCTAGTCATAGTTATATAGACCCTAAGATGGTGGAAAGTTTGCAATTACCAAGAAGCAAGCATGGGAAATCCTAGTTGGTACAACTGGCTACAGGAGCTAGAAGAAAAGTTAATGAGATGGTTAAGTCATGCCTCATAGACATGAATGGACTGAACACCAAGGCATATTTAAACATCTTGCCTTTAGGTTCCTATGACTGCCTAATTGGGATGGATTGGTTAGACCAACATCACACTCTCTTAGACTTTCACAACAAAGCATTTACTTGCCTGGATGAGGAAGGGAAATTAAGGTACAGGGAATTCCCAGGGCAGTAACCATTAGAGAAATTTCAGCATTGCAGTTGAAGAAATGTTACAAAAAATGATGTCAAATAACTGCAACTCATTTGGTAGAGACACCTAGAGATAAGGTGTCAAATTTGGAAGATTATGCAGTCCTGGAAGATTTTGAAGATGTGTTCAAGGAGATACCATGACTACCCCCAAGGAGAGACATTCATTTCTCTATAAATTTGATGCCTGGAGCAGCGCCAATATCAAAGACTCCTTACAGAATGAGTACACCAGAATTGAAGGAGTTGCAAATGCAACTTGAAGAACTTCTGAAGAAGGGGTATATACGCCCAAGCATGTCACCTTGGGGTGCCCCAGTATTGTTTGTGAGAAAGAAAGATGGAACATTAAGGTTGTGCATTGACTTTAGACAATTGAATAAAGTGACTGTTAAGAACAAGTATCCTCTACCAAGGATTGATGACCTCTTTGATCAATTGAAAGGTGCAAAGATATTTTCAAAGATAGATCTCAGATCTGGATACCATCAGGTAAGAATTAAAGAAGAAGATATTAGCAAGACCGCCTTCGGGACAAGGTATGGTCATTATGAGTTCACAGTGGTACCATTTGGGTTGTCGAATGCACCAATTGTTTTCATGCTTAATGAATAGTGTTTTTCAAGAATATTTGGACAAGTTTGTCATTGTCTTTTTGGATGACATTCTTATATATTCCAAGTCAAAAGAAGAGCATGAACATCATTTGAGGATGGTGTTGCAAGTATTAAGGGAGCATCAATTATATTCCAAATTGAACAAGTGCTCATTCTATCAGAAACATATTCATTATTTGGGGCATATCATTTCAAAGGATGGGATAGCAGTGGATCCTGAGAAGATAGAGGCCATTAGAGAATGATCAGCACCGAAGAATGTGGCAGAGGTGAGATCATTCATGGGTCTCATAGGATACTACAAAATATTCATTGAAGGACTCTCAAAGATTGCACACCCAATCACTTCTTTGCAAAGAAAGGGACTGAAGTTTCAGTGGACACTGGATTGCAAGAAAAGTTTTCAACACTTGAAACAATTGTTGACAAGTGCTCCAATATTAAGGATCACGGACCCAGAAGAAGATTTCATCATATGCACCGATGCATGTAATGAAGGACTTGGTGGAGTCCTCAGTCAAAACGGGTTTGTCATATGTTACGAATCAAGGAAGTTGAAGGATCATGAAAGAAACTATGCCACTCACGATTTGGAGTTGGAAGCTATAGTGCATGCCTTGAGGAAATGGAGACACTACCTTATGGGAAAGAGGTTTGAGCTAAAAACAGACCACAATGGTCTGAAATATTTATTTGATCAGCCAAATCTAAATGTTAGACAAAGCAGATGGTTAGAATTTCTAAGCGAATATGACTTTGATATAAAGCATATCAAGGGGAAAGAGAATAAAGTGGTTGATGCACTCAGCAGGAAGGTGCGTGAATTACATGCTACAACCATTATCATGTACCAAACTGATATTAAAAGCAGGGTAAGATGCTTCAGAAGGTGGATAATTATAAGTTGGGAATAGATGGAACATTGTTGCGCCAAAACAGGATTTTTGTTCCAAATGTCCAGGACTTGAAACGTATGATTTTGCATGAAATGCATAATGTTCCTTATGCAGGGCACCTTGGATATCAAAAAATTGTGGCACCGATCAAGAGCCATTACTTTTGGCCAGGTATGAAGAAAGAGATCGCCGAGTACATTGCTAGATGTATGGAATGCCAGAAAGTGAAAGATGAGAATAGGCACCCAGCAAGATTACTGCAACCTTTAACCATTCCTGAATGGAAGTGGGAAGTGGTGACAATGGATTTTATTACGGGATTGCCTAGAACAGGCAAGCTGCATGATTCGATCATGGTGGTGGTGGACAAGCTTACGAAAGTTGCCCATTTTATTCCACTGAAAACTATGCACAAGGCAGCAGAGGTTGTTGATATTTTCATAAAGGAAGTGGCACGATTGCACATGATTCCTAAGATAATTGTATCCGACAGAGACCCGAAATTCACCTCGAATTTTTGGAAATGATTGTTCAAAGGATTCAGAACGAATCCGAACTTTAGTACAACTTATCATCCTGAGTCTGATGGACAAACAGAAAGGGTGAACAGGGTGATAGAAGATACACTGAGAATGTATGTGATGGACAAACCATCGAAATGGGAAGACTACCTACACTTGGTAGAATTCGCGTACAACAATGGGTATCAGACATCATTGAAGATGATCCCATTTGAAGCACTTTACAGCAGAAAGTGAAATACTCCAGTGAGTTGGGATAACCCAGCTGATAGGACAGTAGTTGGGCCAGAGTTGCTCAGGGAAATAGAGGACCAGATGACAAAAATTAAGCAGAATTTAAAAGATGCCCAAGACAGACAGAAAAGTTATGCCGATAAGAACAGAACCCACAGAGAATTCAAAGTGGGTGATCATGTTTTCCTGAAAGTGAAAGCTAATAGGAGTTCCCTAAAGTTTGGAAGCTGCGCCAAGTTGGCAGCCAGATTTTGTGGGCCTTTTGAAGTCCTAGAGAGGATTGGTCCAGTTGCTTATATGATTGCATTGCCTGCATCTATGTCTGTTCATAATGACTTCCATGTATCATTGCTAAATAAATATATACCTGATGCTAATCATGTTATTGATTGGAATGTGATTCGGGTGGAGCAAGAAAGCGCTTTTCAAGTGCATCCGATGCACATTTTGGACCGAAAAGTCAAACAGGTCCGGAACCAAGCCATAGGGTTTGTAAAGGTTCAATGGACCTGGTACGGTCCTAAGGATGCTACTTGGGAGCATGAAGATGTAATGCAGACAGAATACCCGCATCTTTTTGAAGATTTTTGAAAACTCTGTTATATATGGGCATATGATGCACTGAGAACAATGCATAAATAAGGGGAGGGGATTGTAATATCCCTTGGCCAAACCCAATTGTAAATGTAATATAAATGTACTTAAGTTGGTGAGATGTTTTGACCTCATTTGGTAATGCACGTCTTGTGGCACAGTGCGCGCATGAACTGCGCAGTAAAATGATGTAATATGCACATTCTAGGATACTGCGCGCAGTATGGAGGACAACGAGCCTCGTGTATATGATATGTGTTATAGGCTGGTGAGCCGGTTATTATAAGTTGGGATGCTTATGTTTTGGTATTAGGCCAGAACGCCTAGGTGTCAAAGGGCAATGTGCCTACTTTGTACATGACTCATGATTAATATAAAAACATCGTTGCGCACAAACCGACCACAATAAAATAGATGGGGGACTGAACTTCACCACTTAGGGAAAGGGAGGGCTAAAAGTCAAGGAAATATTATATTAATATTTCCTAAAGCATAATGTATGGATAATTATTTTATCCTAAGTTCTAAAGTTGGGGACAAGTGGACCAAAGTAACTTCTGATATGACAAGTGTCAAGTTGGGGACATGCATTCATATCGTGGGGGAACTTAGCTCATTTGGTTGCTTTGGAGGGGATACCTTACCAGCAGCCCGACCATCTTTTCGCACAATGACTTCCACGAAGAGTTCACAGTGATTCTTTCCACACTCAGTTATCCAGTCAATGATTCCATGACCATTTTCACTCATGCATTATGTTATCCTTGAGACAATCATTTCACCATTCCGGAGCCTGTTCCCATAGCCCTTTTCGATTGGTGTACCTGGTTAGCTTGGAGTGGGATTGAAGAAGTGGGTTGTCACGCCCGTGAACAATTCTCTAAGCGAGAGAATTGTTGGAGATTGATTCCCAAAGGTGCTAAACTACAGCTACAACGCTCTGAGACTTCCAGTCTGGCCTGTTGTTGAAGCCCTGGAAGGGAAGTGGGGCAGTCGAGGGACTGTTGAGCAGAGAAGGGGCACACTTCCTTGGGTGGAACAAGCATGTGGGGAATGAGAGGTTGTAGGCTTTTAGTTGAGTGAGCACCTGAGATGGAGTCTTTCCTGTTGCCCATGAGCCTTAGCCTGGATAGGAACCCTTTTTCTTGGGTGGAGTTCAGTCCCAACTCGGGGGTGACTCACTGTTGAGAGTGATGAACAGTGTAGCCTATGGCTGGGAGGTTCGTGGACGGTATGTACGCAGTTGGTGATAATCATTCTAAGATAAGTACCAATTGTATGATAAAATGATATGTCGCTTTGTTATTTACATGCCTATGTTACATTTTATCATATATGTGATTATAATTGCCTGTATGTTTATGGGTAATTCCCCGTAGATGTTGCATATCTGTAGTTACTGTTATTTCAGTATAAAAGTTGTATGTTGCAGAAAGTAATTGTTTGTTTATGTTTATATGTAAAGCTTCCGCAAGAATGTTGTATGTATATGTTTTAGATGCATGCAGTTTAAAGAATAAATTTATGTGGCATATCTCAGTTGACTACTAGGTATGTTACCGTATGTTCCGCAATAAGGGAACGAAAAAGTTCCCTAGAGTAGCATGGTCCAGCCTTTAAAGGTTGGGAATGTTACCGATTGGTGTCAGAGCATGAGAGGTTGCTCTGGAGTGGCGTACCCCGACCTGCAGGTGGCCGAGGGAACGTTACACAACCCCCCAAGTGGCAGCCCACTGGTAACTTATGACTGCCCAAAGGACTTAGACCAAAGCAATTGTGGAGGTTGAACCTCTAACTAGAATATATATATATATATATATATATATATATATTCAACATTACAATTACAACCTTTTTGCGAGTGACACAACCTTAAGCACTATGTGAAGGATAAATTGATTGCACTTCATATGCAATAGTGTACTTTGGGAGGTTAACACCACGACTAGTGTTACATATGGTATCAAAGCTATATTTCACACACTCGGGCCTTGGACTTGTTTCTTTATGTTGCACATTTATTTTTTAATATTAATTTAAATATTTGAAAATTAAATTAATTAAACTGGAATTGATTTCCTCATGTTAGGTAGACAATGATAGAAGAGGAATGAGAGGTAGGGTAGGTGCATGTCCTTCATTGCAGCGTACACTCCATGTTTTTCAATAAGAGAAGATGAACATATTCAAGAACAAACACACATCCCTACTAAAGAAGTGATAACCATGATTCATTTTTTCCAAAGAATGTCAAATGCATTGATGAACAAGTTGAAATGGGAAGAGGGAGGTGTTTCAATGCATGTAGAAAGATTGCAAAATCTTCCAAGTAACCATGTTTATAGGGAGATGGAAAAAGTAAAATTTCCAAGATTTTGGGCTCTAGTGATGGGCAAGTGGCTAAGGCCTCATTGGAAAACATGGTGATATGTTTCACACTAGGAGATTATACTTATAATCTTAAAGTGTGTATGGGTATCTTCCAATTAAAGGAAAGTACTTTGCTTTGGTGGAAGACTTTATTTCCATAGTTACGAAGGGATGCATTTGAGATCTCTTGGACACTGTTTGAAGAGCATTTTAGAGAATGCTATCTCTTGGAAGAGTTCATTGAGAGACCGTGAAATGAGTTTAACTCATTGAGACATATCAACAAGTTAGTACTAAAATATGAGGCTAGATTTATAGAGTTGTTGAAGTGTGCACCACACCTAAACATGGAGAAGTTGCAGGTTTAGAAATTTGTATATGAATAGAACTTTAACATCAAATCTAAAGTTAGAATATTGATACCAAGTACTTTGCATGAGACGGTACAGAGGGCTATTATAGCTGAGGAACAACTCATGAAGGGTGGTCAACAAAGATCATTGAGATCTTCAAGTTCAGGGGTACAAAGACAGGTTTATCAATCAATTAATGCATCAAAACCTACAACAAGACACAAGGATGTGTCAAGGGGAAAGGTGATGAGTACTCAAAGATGTCTTAGAAGTCCCTTAAATCAGTTATGAAAAGACACTAGAGTCAAGAGAAAATTTTATTTCTGGTCCACTAGAGTACTAGAGTCCCTTAAATAACTGAAAAAAAATTTCAGTTATGAAAAAAATGTTCAAAACTTAACATTCTACCTCTTACTAATCTTTATTTCTGGTCCACAAGAACCCCATCTCCACCTCTCAACCTAAAGAAGGTGAACGTTCTTATTTCAATTGTTCACTTAGGTCATAGGAGTTTTGTATTGCCATTAACAAATTTTATTTATCATTGTGGGCAATTTTATTTTGGGAATTAAGTGTTTTTTTATTTAGATCAAACTCCAAATAGGACTATTTCAAGAACATTTGTTTTTAATGATTTCAATTATCTGATTAAGCAGTGCTCATCTTTATGATATTTATGGTTGAAATCATTTAAAATTTTTGAAATGACCCTTGTTATTTGTATGCTTTCCTCTTGAAGTGATATATGGTTGATTCTTATTTTTGAAATGACCCTTGTTATTTGTATGCTTTCCTCTTGAAGTGATATATGGTTGATTCTTTTGCTTGCATATGTTATAAAGGCAATGTTATGGTCAATTAAACAAGTCTATTTCTTAATATTATAACATTTCTTTATTTATTTATTTTCCTATGTGGTCCATCCAAAGGAAAGGTTGTGATTGAATGAATATTTTAGTTACCTTAAGAACTAATATTTTTCAAATCTAATAAAGAAGATCAAGGGGCTTGTTGTATAACACTCTCCTTTCCATTGTTCAAAAAACTCAAGAAGACATTTTTCAATATACTACAAAAGAAGTACCATCTCTATAAAAAAGGAAGGATAGTTTTTCTTGTTGCCCATAAGACCATTTGTTTTGCAAAGAAAAGAAATCAGCATCTCCATAGATATCCCATACTCCATAGATATCCCATAAACCTTGAATAACAAAAAGAAGACATGCAAAAAGACTATAACTTGTTTGTTGAATGGATTGCAATGTCACCCCTTAAAGTTGAAGAGACAGAAGCATCATTTACAAAATTATAGCAAATTATCTCCAATGTAAATCTAAGGAAACACAATTCAAATCGACCCTAATTAACATGTTCTTTGACCTAGTTCAATCTCTACTATACTTACTAATCGATTTATTTAGTATAACAAAGTAAGAATAACCTTTTTATTTTTTTAATTAATGACTTTAAAGTTAAAGTAACATTTTTTTATATATTTTGGAATTAACCATATTAAAGTTATAACAATTTTCTCTTTTTCGGAATTAACGATATTAAAGTTATCTTGATCCTCAAGTAAGAATAACCTTTTTATTTTTAATTAATGATATTAAAGTTAAAATAACATTTTTTTATTAATTTCGGAATTAACAATATTAAAGTTTTATTTTTTTAATTAATGATATTAAAGTTAAAGTAACATTTTTTATCTTTTTAGAATTAACGAATTAACAATATTAAAATTTTATTTTTTTAATTAATGATATTAAAGTTAAAGTAACAATTTTTTTATCTTTTCAGAATTAACGATATTAAAGTTAAATTAACGTTTTTATCTTTTTCGGAATTACCGATATTAAAGTTAAGTTGATCCTCCTACTGCACATTTTTCGTGGGGAAATGCCAAAACACCTTTTGAAGCAGTCAGAAAATTCCTGAAATGTTGTAAAGAAGTTGTGTTTGATAATGCAGGCCCATGTGTCTAAAAGACAACATGCGTTTCACCCAAATGAGGCGCATTTCGAGGTCACGAGGGTCCAGAAAACGTGCAGACAGATTCAATCCCAGAAAGTGTGGTATATGTCTTCATAAGCACTAGGTGCTCAAGCACGTTCATAGGAATCATCTTGTGCTACTCCTACGAAATATGAATCCCAGCTTTTCAGGAACATCAGTATACTTAAAGCATCAAAATGATGGTTGTCCCTGAAATAGAAAAGAAAAGCTTGATGTCCAGCGTGATCTAGGTGGGGTAATTCAATTTCGCATTCGTATCATCCCATGTTCTCACAATTTTAGTGACGCGCATTATTCTAATGTCACTACTATACCAAAAACAACTTTTCTCATCAGCCACTTTCAAGCCTGCAAAAGCATGCTTTTAAAATTATCTAGCATCTAGCTCTTATAGTAAAGATCAGAGATTTATATATTGGGCTCATTAGGCAGCTTTGCTCCATTGTAGCCAGAAAAGATAAAGTTTGAACATCCATGTGATCGTGTCAAACGTCCTAAGCCACAGAGGATTAACCTATATATTTTCTCTCCTCGTGTGTAATTACAGATTCAAATGGCTGTTGGTTAGCATTAGAATTTGGGTTTTTCGCACAATAATTCAGTATGATATTTGCAGTGTATGGAAGACTTATCTGGGCATTAGGTTGCTGCAACAAATTCTGAAAGCAGAGCTAACTTCAGCAAAGCACAGGGTAGGGATTTCTGTTACACCCAAGCACTGTCAACTTTCCACAGATGACCATTCCAGGACAGATGCTGTCCTCCAAGAGAGCATTATGCAGAACAGATTATCATTTCCACCTTTCCATCCCTTCACGTAATAAGGGAGTCCAGGCAGAGGCAGAAAATTCAGTTGGAGGTGCTCATTTGATTGAGTGGATAGAGTACCCACTTTATGTACCACCAACAAGAAGCCGGAGAAGATGTCCCAAGAGAGGAAGAAACATAGACATGGACTTGCCAAATTGACTCTAACACTGTCATCTGATCACCTCTGGTTGACCGTGAGAATTCATTTACCCAAATTCATCATCCAAGGAACATTAGACACTTCGAAATTTCCATCCAGTACCATCAATGAATTCTTTGAAGGAATGCTTTGGATTGCCTGGCTTGGCTAGACTTCTATTTTCCAAAGCATAAATAGACCCTACTCAGTCATCTTTCAAATCACCCCCATTCCCAAATTGATTTTTAATCATCGCAGCCTCGAAGCATAGTGCAAGAAGCCTAATTTTTTTCCTTGTCACACTTCCTTGTGCCACCGTTCCTACAATTTCAACTTCGCTCCAGCAGGTCCTCATTATCGATCTTTCATGCACCAATGAGCAGTGACTGTGAATCTTGCTTGTTTCTTAAACCATAACTAAGATTCCTTGCTAATAAAACTCTCCTACCCATGTAGGAGGGCTTAAAGGCAGGAAATTCCAACCCATAAGCCTTTTACATTGTATCTTCGTCCATGCTCCAAGAACAGGCTCCCTGTCCTGTCTCTAATTTTGCTTGAGGTTTTTATCCATATAAATAGAGCTGTGCAATTTCATACCTTACTAGCTAATTTTAAGCGTGTAATAAATGGTAGAAAACACAAAACATGGAACACATGGGGAATAGACTAGGGAAAGTCAGGCAAGCATACTATACTAAGCCAAGATATGTAGTGGTCCCCACTACTAACCCCATAAAAACTTGTTGATACCTATTTAAATTAAATGCATACAGCAAGATAAAAACATATGCAGCTAGAAAGCCATGATGCACCGACGGCACATCAACAGGATCACCCACCTAGAAGACAGCCAAGGTAACCTCATCAGAGAACATTCCAAAATTGAGGAAGAACTGCTCAGATACTATCAAGACCTCCTAAAAGAATCAGTCACAGACAGATCGGAAGCAATCCGGAGAGTCACTACGCACATACCAGCTTTAATCACCCCGGAGCAGAATGCGGCCTTAACCTGACCCATTACCCAGGAAGAGGTCGACCAAGCAGTCAAGGCTATGGCCGCAGGCAAAGCCCCAGGCCCGGATGGGTTCACCACGGATTTCTTCCATCACTGCTGGGATTTGATCGGAAAAGAAGTGTGGGAAGTGGTGGAGGAGTCACGAGCATCGGGTCTGGTACTGCCAGCACTCAATGCCACCTTCCTCACTCTTATTCCAAAAGAGGAACGAGTCACCAATCCCAAACAATTCAGGCCTATAGCCCTTTGCAACGTTATTTACAAAATTATAACTAAGGTCATCGCCACCAGGCTCAAACCCATCCTGCCCTTTGTCATCTCCAAGGAACAGTCAAGGTACATTGAAGGACGGCAAATCATGGACAGCGTCATCTTGGCTCATGAGATCATACACTCCCTCAAGACTTCAAGAACTCCAGGTATGCTCATAAAACTCGATCTCTCCAAAGCTTTCGACCGGGCCAGCTGGCAGTACATCAGAGCAGTCCTGGATGCCTTTGGTTTTGATCAGGGCTGGACAAGTTGGGTCTTGAATCTCATCTCTTCAACCTTCTTCTCCATTCTGATCAATGGTGTACCTTCCAAACCCTTCTCGCCCTCTAGAGGAATCCGACAGGGAGACCCCCTTTCCCCTTTTCTTTTTGTTCTCTTAGCGGAAGGCCTGGGACGGTACATCCGAGCAGCAGTCACCGAAGGCTCCCTCAAAATCCTTCCTCTGCACAATATTTAGCCTGCACCCTCACACAGCCAATTCGTAGACGATACCCTCCTTCTGAACTCTCCCTCGGCTCAGGAAGCTACCAAGCTCAACTCCATCCTCTTTGATTTCACTGAAGCCTCCGGCATGACCCTCAACCTGGATAAGTCCAAGCTTTACTTCTTTAATACTCCAGCCCCTGTGCAGAGACATGTTTCCAGACTTCTGGGAATACCCAAGAGCTCCCTTCCGTCCAACTATCTCGGGATACCACTAACAGGAGCGGCGGCCTCTTCCATTTCATGGGACAGCCTCCTCCTTTCCATCTCCAACAGACTACGCAATTGGACCTTTAGACCCCTCAATATAGCTTCTCGCTTGGTTCTCCTCAAGTCTTTCCTGCAAGCTTTACCTACTTACCTCTTCACGGCCCTGGCAGCCCCCAAGAAAGTCATCAAAGCCATTAGAACCTTGCAGAGAAATTTTCTCTGGCAAGGCCTCCAACCTAAAAAGAAATGGGCTTTAGTCAGCTGGGATCGGATCTGCATGCCAAAGAGTCAAGGCGGATTGGGACTCCGCGACCCAGGTAAACTAAATCAAGTGATGGGAGCAAAAATCTGGTGGAGATGGCTGAAAAATCCTTCAGCCGCTTGGGCGCAACTGTGGCAACGCAAGTATGCCCCCCACACTGCGGAAGACCGGTTAATTCGACACAACAACCGCATACAAGGCTCCAACATCTGGAACACTGCTTGGCAAAATCGCACTCTGGTTCAACATCATGCCTTCTGGGAGCTAAGAGATGGAGGAAGTGCCCTCTTCTGGCAAGACTCTTGGCAGCAACTTAAACCACTGGATTCAATGGAGGAACTAGCTGACCTCAAAAGAGCTCTCCACCAGCACGCCCCTCTAAAAGTCAAAGATCTTTGGGCAGCACAAACCCCGCAGCAGCAATGGCGCCATTGGAAGATCTCACATCAAGAGCTCGGGATCCCTGATACTATTAATCTGCAGAGCTGGCAAGCTCAAGCCACCAACAGGAAAATATGGTATAGAGAAGGATCAGACATCCTGAGATGGGGGTACACCCCGGCTGGCACATTCACCATCAAGGAAGCTTATTCATTGCAAGGAAACCAACAGAAACCAGAAAAAGAACACATATGGAGCAAAGTTTGGAATCCCGCTCTCTGGCCTAAAATCTCCACCTTTCTATGGCTAGTGGTGCACAACAGAACCTTGACATGGGACAACCTTCAAAAGAGAGGCCTTATCGGACCCTCCTGCTGTGTTCTTTGCCTACAAACGGAGGAAACCAAAGAACACCTCTTCAATGGCTGTCATTACAGCCAAAAAATTTGGGACTATGGCGCGCAACTTATGCGCAAATCCAGTCGGAATCGGAGCAGCATCAACGACACAATTGAGAATTGGGACAACATCTCCTTCAACAACCCCATTTTAAATTACATAAGGACACTGCTACCGGGATTCACCCTCTGGCAAATTTGGAAGGAACGAAACAAGAGAATATTCCACTCCCAATCCTCTCCACCTGAAGCCACTTGGGAGAAAGTCAAATCACTAATCCAAGAAACAATCAGAAGTAAGCCTTGGACAGAGGAAGATCAGCAGTGCAGCCCGGAGGAGCTTAGCATTCTTCAACGTTGGCAGCCCTTAACTAGCAATCAACCACAGCAAAAACGCAACACGGGACTACCTACCAGTCCTACCAACTGGACTCCCCCTCCAGCGCACTTCATCAAAGTCAACTTTGATGGAGCCTCCAAAGGCAACCCAGGACCAGCAGGATATGGGGTCGTGCTCAGAAACTCAGGAGGGGAAATCCTTGATATGGAGGCAGGCTTCCTTGGAGAAACAACCAACAATGTGGCCGAACTAACAGGACTCCTCCGAGGACTCCAAATAGCCATTGACAAAGGTCATCATAAGGTAATCCTAGAAGGAGACTCCCAAGTCATCATCAGGCTAGCCACTAGAATACTCCACGGATGCAACCCAGACAAAATCTCACCAAGCTGGCGACTCTATAGCCTGCTAGTTGACTTCACTCTTCACCTTCAACCGCATTGCAGCATCATTACTTCCCATGTAAAACGAGAAGCAAACAAAGTGGCAGATTACCTAGCAAATGAGGCAGTGGCCACGGGAGAGGAACGCTTTTGCTGGGATGGCCATGGCTTACCAGCCTCAGAGGTCCTCAAGCGGTGTCAAGTCTTGGCCAACAAAGATCTGCACTCCCCGGATGGGGTGACACGGAGGGTGATGCAGCCACGTGGAAGCGAGCTGGAACACGGTGTTATGGTGTCTACCGGCTCACATCACCTCGCTCATTAATTTGGCATGAATATGCACAGGCGCATTCAACAGTCGAGCCTTCTCGCACAAGGGAAGGGTACACGCACTAGCCCGCAGATTTTAATGGAGGAAGTAATGGATGTAGATATGGTAATCCGCATGGCATTTGTGCTCATTGTTAGTCCAGGTAACAGAGCGCTCCTGCGAGCCTTCGTCTCGCAGAAGCGCCAGCATTTCAGCAAGTTCTCTCTCGTCCCATTGGAGTGGTCGCTGCTCTCGGCAATCTTGCCCACCCTTAGCAGCAATCCGACTCCAATTGGTTGCTCCTGGCTCAGACATTGGAACCTCACCATGCCCAGAATCAGGGGGACACCGCGAAGAGGGGTGGCTTGGTATACAGCCGAGTCGCGACGCAAGAGGAAGGCGGCTTTTGAAAAGGCAATGGCAATGGCTGCCAGGAAGCGAAGGGAACGACCTCGTACGCCTCCAATGGCGGTCGTCGAGGAGGTGATCCCGAAAGGAGGCCTGGAAAGCCCTCCTGAACACACCTTGTTCATGGTCCCGGAAAATTGGAACCCACGCTCGCATTTTGGCTCGATTAGCACTCCACAGACGGCAAGCGGCACGCGCACCCACTGTGACATCAGCGTCGAAAGGCCTTATTCTCCCTGCTATGTGGAGGAAGAAGTTCCTCCCGAACCCACCAGAGGAGCTGAGGGACACAAAGCGCAGGGAGCAACAGCGGCCACCAGCCCGGAACAGCCACCTTCTGCTAACTGGGGATATCTCAATCTCGTCTTTGATATGAGAAATCTCTTAGAAGATCAGGGCTTCTGCATCGCAAGACTGGAGCAAAGGCTCGACATGTTCTTTGCAGCGCACTCTAGAGCCACGCCAAAGAAACAATGCTCAACATGTGCCCGAGCGTACGTGTTTCCAGCACGATGGAGGCACTCCGCGGTCGACGACAATCACCCTGGCTCCGAGGTTATTTGATGTTCAGACCCAGACTTTGCTTGTGGTTTTGTCCTAATAGTTTATGTCTTAGAACAGATAGCTATTTCTATTTCCTAGTTTTAGATGAAAAGACCAGTTTCATGCTGAGGCCTGCTAGTCCTGGTTTCCTACGGGCGGGAAGTAGCAGTGTGAATTTTGTTAAATTTTGCCTACTCTGCAACTATGGTGACACATGGACAGGGATGCCCAGTTGTCCCGGTTTCCTACTCAGGCGAGACAGTTGGCATCACCAACAGCTCTGTATTTTGTCAATGATAATATAATAGGCTCCAACTCTTTTTTACTTAAAAAAAAAAAAACATATGCAGCTAGAAGAAATATTTTAAAACATGCATGCAGTTTCATTTATATGCACACAGCATCATCAATTCGCTTAAAAACAGAGTAACATGCGCAGCAATTAAAACCCATAATTAAAACTGTGAAATGGAGATAAAAACACTTATCTTTTATCAACAAATGTGCACCCAGCTGCAAAGGACGGATGTTCCAACCAACCATAGATTTGTTGCTTCAAATCTCAGCAGCAAATCACCCCCGAGCTGGGGCTACGAATCCACAAGAAAGGGTGTCTCTATTGTCCACTCACAGCCCACAATAACCCACAGCAAATAAATTTTCCCATTGTTATCCCAGTCCACCAGCTCTCTTCCCCTCAACATGCACAACTCAAGGAATGGGATCCCCCCTTCTCTGCATGTAGTCCCTCGGGCCTTCCCACTTCACTTCAGGGCTCTATCACAAGTTGGCTAAGAATCTCTCTTGCTGGAGACTCCAGGGATGCTAGCTGCCATAGGACACTCACAGCAACAAGCTCACCACTCTAGGATAATTTCTTACACAAAAATCTCACTCTACAATCCTAACAACCTGTTTTTCATGCAACAACGGCTCCAACAAGCTGCCCACAAACCACACTATGGCTGCCTTCAAGCTCTAACACTCAACTCCCTCTTGCTGTCTCAAAAACTGATTGTAAAAACTGCTTACAATAACCATTCGAATTTTCCTTTTACCCATGCATGTTCTCTCACATTCCCCAAGGTTGATTGTACTCAACCCCCATGCTCTCATTAACTATGTGAAGTAACTTTTCACACCAACCCTCTTACATGTATTCAATGATTGGGGCTTGATACACTCAAAAGAAAAATAGAAGGCTCATTCAAAAATAATAATTTTAGAAAGTGGAATGGGATTAATACCCATGAATAATTCCCCCTTGAACCCCTTGGACCCCCCTTTCTTGTGGAAACTTAGTCTCCATTACTCTATCTATGTTCGTCCACAGCCAACATTACATTCTATTTTTATTATTTCGATATACAATGCTTACATATCACATCATCGGGCCCACAGCCATACAACATATTTACATTATATATCGTTAAAATGGGGATTAAAAACGGGTATGTTACATTCCCCTCCCCCTACAATTTGCATTGTCCTCGGTGCATAACACCATACCGTTATACATGTATAGAATTTTACATCATAATACTTGATACTTTTGCAAGCTCACAACTCCTACAACAATTCCAACCAACAATCTCTCATTCCCCTATGAAGAAATTTGAGGTTCCTAACGCTGCCCAACAGGCCTGTCAAATGACCTCTTGTTGGGCACTAAGTTCAAGGTACTTTCAAACTATTTTCCTTGTTTTAGAACTGTTTTCTCACTGTCCAAAATAGCCAACAAATCTTAACTTTACCCACTCTGAAATCTTCCCTAGGCTTTGATTTGATGCTCTTTAATGCCTCTTGTTATAAGGTTTAATGATGGATAGTTTTGTTGTCCAAGTTAGCCTTCTTTAACATGCATTAAGCATCAAATACACCTCTAGGATCTTTAACAACCTACAACTGAAAATACTAAGCAAACCATGACAAATGAACACATGTGTTTTTGGTCAACATGACCCTAAAAAAACCCCCATGGGGAAAACCAGTAAGAGAGATAGATATATATAGGAGATCTCAAAGAAAATGCTACAACAAGTAAATACACAAAGAACCTGATACAATCCAAGCTTCTTCTCAAGCTTGCAATGAAGTCCCTCTAACTTGTGCCTACTAGCCTTTGAACAAAGGAGCCCTTTGCCTTTGTGTGCCCTCCTCTCTTTGCTATGCCTTGATTTTTCCTTTACTTTGCCTTGCCCACTTGTAGAAAGCTCACAAGAAATAGATGCGCCCTTTCTCCCTTTGCTTGGTGCGCACTTAACCTCAAGTGCGCCCCTCCACACAGAGAATGTGCCCCTCCTTCTTGTGTGCCTCCCTCAAAGATTGCGCCCCTAGCTTGCTCTTTGCACCCACTCTAATACAAGTGCCCCCTCCTCTCAAGCTAGTGCCTCCAAGCTAGTTTGCACCATTAGCTTCTCACTAATGCGCCCTCAAGCATATGTGCCCTCCTCCATGAACTAGTGCACCCTCCTTGAAGCCTTGCGCCCTTCTTCTCCCAAGTGTGCCTCTCTTCTCCAAACCCTCTCTTCCTCGCTTCTCTTCACTCAACTCTCTCAAGTGACAATGAGCCTCCTTTTCCCTCCTTTGCCTCCTTTAGCCTAATCCTTAAGGCTAAGCTAGAAACCAAGGGCTCAAATTAGATCTAAGCCTTTCGCCAAGATGAGTGGATGAAATTATATCTCATAAACTCACTTAAGTTTACATAGTTTACTTTATGTTCATTAATTCACATTTAAGTGAAATTAATGTCACTTTATGACTTAAGTGAATAAAGTCACTTTAGACTTAAGTGAATTAAGTCAAAGTGAAATTATAACATAAAGTACAAGCATGAGGGTAATACTTTCCCCCTTTGTGTTTAGAGACTCACAAACACAAGGGGACCACTTTCCAAGGTACCCAAATCTCAACACTCCCTCTTACCGAGGAAAGTGTCACTCACCCCTCCAAACTTGTCCCTGAAGTGGACATCCTTGCCCCTTGGCAAGACCTCGATGAGTAAATCTGCAACCTGCTCATCAAAAGTGGCCTCTGACTCTAATATGCTTGTCACTATAGCCAAGTGGGACCCAAACCTCTCTGGTGCCCTGCTCTCTCTCATCAACCTCTGAGGCTCTCCAACATACTCCTTGGCCTCCTTTAGGGTCTCCTGAAACCACTCGGTTTCCTCTTCCCTTAAGAAACCTCTGGCGGAGTAGTCTCCTCATGCCTCTGAGTCTCATGCACAGATCTTTGATCAGTAGTCTGTGACCCTGAAGCACCTGCACCAACTATCTGTATACTTGGCAAATGTGACTCTAAACCTGTCCTGGGTGGACCATTCACCATTGAACTCGGTGTACTCAACACCTGAGGTTGTGTCCCCTGTGAAGCATCACTCTGCAACTATGGGACCTCCTCAACACTGTCCCTCAACTCGAGAGATCTCCTAAAATCTCTACCCTCCTCAAATCTGACGTCTCTCCTCACCACCACTCTCCTTAGTGCTGAAATGTAAATCATGTAGGCCTTTGAGACCTCTAAGTATCCAACTAGCATCCCTCTCTCTGTAGTGGGATCTAGCTTTGTCCTCTTCTCTGAGGGGACAAGAGAGAAAATCGGGCACACAAATATGCGTAGGTGCTCAACATCATACCTACTCTCGCTGAAGGCCTCCTCAGAAGTCTTCCTCCCCAAAGCTCTATGGGGACTATTGTTCTGCAGATAAACTACAGTATTGCAAGCCTCTGCCCACAAGTAGAATGGCAACGCCTGATCATGCAACATACTCCTCGTTGCACCAACTATGGCCTCATTCTTCCTCTCTGCAACCCCATTCTGTTGTGGGCTGTAAGGAACAATCAATTGCCTTCTGATACACTGCTCGGTACAAAACTCTACAAACTTCGTGGAGGTATACTCACCTCCATTATCTGACCGCAAAACCTTGATCTTCTTTCTTGTTTGGTTCTCCACAAGAGCTTTGAACTCTTGAAACCTCTTGAAGACTAAACTCACTCTTGGTCTTCAAGAAATAGATCCAGGTCTTCTTGGAGTGGTAGTCAATGAAAGTAGCGTAATACTCCCAACCACCCAAGGAAACTCGTGACATGGGCCCACACACATCTGTGTGTATCAAGTCTAGTAGCCCAATTGATCTATTGTCACTGCTGGGAAAGACAGTCTTAGTGTACTTCCCAAGAGCACACCCTCTGCACACCTCCTGGTGCTCAACGTTGAACTGTGGCATACCCGTCACAATCTCTCTCAGCGATCTTAGAGCTCCATGGTGCAAATGAGCCATCAGACCTCTGATGCCATAGCTCACACAACTGATTGATGTTGTTGCTACTCGTCAAAGCATACAAAGTCTGGAAAAGCAATCTATACAGGTTCCCCAATCACTCTACCAAAAGTGACACTAGACCCCTTAGGGTGAACGAGGACCTCTATCTTTCTGAAGGACACCTCAAGCCCCATATCTTGGATGGAGGAAACCGAAATAAGATTCTTCTTCAACCCCAGGACATACAAAATATCCCTGAACACCAAGGGTGGCATACACTCCCTCTGAAATTATACTGTGCCACGCCCAGCCACCCTGACAATGGTGTTGTCTCCAACCTGATCTCTAGATCTCTGAGATCAGTGAAGTGCTCTCTCACACTTGACATGTGACTCGATGCTCCATTGTCAATATACCAGATGCTGGATGGCATCTTAACTGTCAAACAACAAACTATCAAGGAGCACACCCTCTCAAACTGAACGACAAACTCCTCCTTTGTTGTCGTTGCAGTACCACCCAACTTCTTCTTCTTCTTCTTCTTGGGACATTGTCCACCATAGTGCCCCAACTGGGTTACAAGCAAAGCATCTCACTTTGCTCATATCCCTTTGTTGCTCACCCTGTCTTCGTTATTGTTGCTTGGCCCCACCTTTGGGCCACTGCTTGGTCTTCTTCTTTCCCTTTGCCAAAAGAGCAAGATCACCCTCATCACCATCCTCACCCCGTTGCTGACTAGAAGATCAGGAGCCAACTCTAAGCTCCTCCTACACAAAGTCATCCTAGAGCCTCTCCCAATTGGGCATATGCTCTCTAGCCACGATGCCTCATACAAAATGCTCCCAAGGTTTGGAGAAGCCATTTAAGGTTGTTCTCACCAACTCTGAGGGATCTACTATCTTGCCAACCATTGCCAACTCATCATGAATCTGAGAAAAATGTCGTGAGAAATGAGGTAACTGTATCTGTCTTTGTCATCTTGGTGCCCCTCAGCATCTCCTGGAGCACCATCTTTCAGTTCTGGTTAGGACTCTAGTAAAGACCACATAATAACTGCCACATTTGAAATGCAAACTCTTTACCAGAAATGTGAGGAATGACATGGTCCTTAACCGCATCAAGGATAGTCCTCTTGGCCCTGATGTTCCTCATCCGGAACTCAGCCATGAGTGCTGCATCTGTAGGAGGTACTATGGGATTCTCTACAATATCCCATAGCTCCAGTTCCTCCAAGATCAAGACTATCCTGGCCTTCCACGGAGACCAATTGTCTGCACCCGCAAGCCTATCCTCCACCCTCAAACCTGCCACCAACATGGCTGCCATCTAATGCTAAAACTGATACGCTCTAACCAAGTAAAACTGAGCAACACAGAACAAGACCACAAAGCCTCCAAAACACAAAACTCAAGTGTGAAAATGAGGCTTTCACACAAGTGAAAAATCTACCAACGATTTGCTCCAAAAATCAGCCACTCACTTGCCCTTAGGCTCTGATACCATGAAGAAATTTGAGGTTCCTAAGGCTACCCAACAGGTCTGTCAAATGACCTCTTGTTGGGCACTAAGTTCAAGGTACTTTCAAACAGTTTTCCTTGTTGTTCTAGGATTGTTTTCTTGCTATCCAAAACAGCCAACAAATCCGAACTTTACCCACTCTGAAATCTGCCCTTAAGCTTTGATTTGATGCTCTTTAGTGCCTCTTGTTATAAGGTTTAATGATGGATAGTTTTGTTGTCCAAGTTAGCATTCTTTAACATGCATTAAACATCAAATACACCTCTAGGATCTTTAACAACCTACAACTGAAAATACTAAGCAAACCATGACAAATGAACACATGTGTTTTTGGTCAACATGACCCTGGAAAAACCCCCATGGGGAAAACCAGTAAGAGAGATAGATATATATAGGAGATCTCAAAGCAAATGCTACAACAAGTAAATACACAAGGAACCTGATACAATCCAAGCTACTTCTCAAGCTTGCAATGGAGTCCCTCTAACTTGTGCCTACTAGCCTTAGAACAAAGGCGCCCTTCGCCTTGGTGCACCCTCCTCTCTTTGTTATGCCTTGACTTTGCCTTGCCCACTTGTAGAAATCTCACAAGAAATAGATGTACCCTTTCTCACTTTGCTTGGTGCGCACTTAGCCTCAAGTGCGCCCCTCCACGCAAAGAATGTGCCCCTCCTTCGTGTGCGCCTCCCTCAAAGATTGCGCCCCTAGCTTGCTCTTTGCGTGCATTCTAATACAAGTGCACCCTCCTCTCAAGCCAGTGCCTCCAAGCTAGTTTGTGCGATTAGCTTCTCACTAATGCGCCCTCCTCCACGAATCTCTCATGAACTAGTGCGCCCTCCTTGAAGCCTTGTGCCCTTCTTCTCCCAAGTGTGTCTCTCTTCTCCAAACCCTCTCTTCCTCTCTTCTCTTCACTCAACTCTCTCGAGTGACAATGAGCCTCATTTTCCCTCCTTTAGCCTAATCCTTAAGGCTAACCTAGAAACCAAGGGCTCAGATTAGATCTAAGCCTTTCTCCAAGATGAGTGGATGAGAGTAGATCTCATAAACTCACTTAAATTTCCATAGTTTACTTTATGTTCATTAATTCACATTTAAGTGAAATTAATGTCACTTTCAAGTGAATAAAGTCACTTTAGACTTAAGTGAATAAAGTCAAAGTGAAATTATAACATAAAGTACAAGCATGAGGGTAATACTTTCCCCCTTTGTGTTTAGAAACTCACAAACACAACAGGAACACTTTCCAAGGTACCCAAATCTTAACACCCTAAACCTGCACAACCCAAGGAAGTGTACCACCTTCTCTACACCACAGTCTCTCAGGCTGTACCATTTCCCCTCTAGGGCTCCAACGCAGGTCGGACAAGAAATCTCCGAGATGTGGCTCCAGGAACTCTAGCTGCCAAAATGGAGCCTTGCACACTTATATACAAATGTACATTCAATTTTCTTCAAAATTTGCAAAAATATGCGGGTACTCCTCCTACAAGGTCTCCTCGTGCTCCCACGTGGCGTCTTCAGAACCGTAGCAGGTCCATTGGACCTTTACCAAGCCAATGGTTTTGTTCCTGAGCACTTTTCGATCCAGGACACGCACTGGCTCCACCCAAAAGTCCCTTTCGTGCTCCACCTAGATCACAATCCAATCAATTATGTGGTTAGGATCAGGCACATGTTTCTTCAATAAAGACACTTGAAACACATTATGAATTATCATGGATGCAGATAATGCAAGCATGTATGCAACTTGGCCTATCTTCTCTAAAACTTCAAACAACCTATAGTATCTCGCTGTCAATTTTAGGCAACTTTTCAATCTTAGTGAGCTCCTTTTTGCCTTTACTTTTAAAAACACATGCTCACCCACTTTGAATTCTCTATATGTCGTGCTTTTACCTGCATAACTCTTTTCCCTGTCTTGTACAACCTTTAAATTCTGCCTGATCTTTACCATCTACTCTTCCATTTCCCTTAGCAATTATGGCCCGATAACTGTTATGTCTGTTAGGTTATCTCGGCTCACTAACATGTTGCATTTCCTGCCATACAAGGTTTCAAATGGACTCATCTTCAACGATGCATGATACCTATTATTATAAGCAAATTCAACCAAATGAAGATACTCTTCCCACTTGGAAGGCTTGTCCATTACAAATATTCTCAACATTTCTTCAATTATCCAGTTAGTCCTCTCTATCTACCTATCTGACTCTGGATGATATGCTATACTGAAATTCAAATTAGTCCCAAATCCCTTAAACAACCCCTTCCAAAAGTTGGAAATGAACATGGAATCTTTGCCTGACACTGTTCCCTTAGGCACATCATGTAGCTTGGCAATTTCCTTCATATAGATCTCTGCAATATTGGTTGTCTTGTGAGTTGTTTTCACCAATATAAAATGAGCAGCCTTTATAAGCTTGTCCACCACTACCATGATGGAATCATGTTTCCTTATTGTTCTTGGCAACTTGGTGATAAAATATATTGTAACTACCTCCCATTTCCATTCAGGAATAGGCAATGGCTGTAACAATCATGTTGGATGCATGTGTTCAGTCCTCACTTTCTGGCATTCCATGCACTTGGCTATGTAATCAGCCACATCTTTCTTCATTCCTGGCCAGAAACACAAGCTTCTTACTACTGCAATTGTCTTCTAGTACCCTGGATGACCAGCATATGGTACATTGTGCATTTCTTTTAGCACTATATTTCTCAATTCGAGTGTTAGGAACATAAACTTTGTCCCTGAACAAGAGGATTCCATCCTCCTCCCGCCTATAATCTTTAAACATCGGTGGTATATTTTCCTACTGTAAGCCTTTTGTAACTTGTGCATAATGCTGATCTGATGCTACAGCGCCTAAAATTCTGTTTTTTAAATTTTAAAAATACATGCTAATGGTTGTAGCATGCATTTCATGCACCCTCTTGTTGAGTGCATCAACCACTTTATCTCTTTTCCCTTGATGTGCTTGATGTCGAAATCATATTCACTGAGAAATTCCAGCCATCTAGTTTGTCTGGCATTTAGCGTTGGCTGCGCAAACAATGAACTCTTCCAGGATTGAAATAAGAGTGTTCACCTTCTTTGGGTTGAGATGGGGCTCTCATGGACCAGAAATAAAGATTAGTAAGAGGTAGAATGTCAAGTTCTGAACATTTTTTTTCTTTGCAGATCCTCGTTAAAAAGAATTTTCTCTTGCCTCTAGTAACCTGTCATAACTGATTTAAGGGACTTCTCAGACATCTTTGAGTACTCATCACCTTTCCCTTTGACGCATCCTTGCGTCTTGCTGTTGGTCTTGATGCACTAAATGATTGAAAAACTTGTCTTTGTACACCTGAACTCGAAGATTTCGATGATCTCAGCTGATCACCCCTCATGAGTTCTTCCACAACTATAATAGCCCTCTGTACTGCCTCATGCAAAGTGCATGGCATCAATATTCTAACTTTAGATCTGATGTTGTAGTTCAATCCATATACAAATTTCTTAACCTACAACTTCTCCATGTCCAAGTGTGGTGCATACTTCAACAACTCCATCAATCTAGCCTCGTGTTTTGGTACTAACTTGTTGATCTGTCTCAATGAGTTAAACTCATTTCGTTGTCTCTCAATGAACTCTTCCAAGAGATAGCATATAGAAGGTTCATTCAAAAACAATAACTTTAAAAAGTGGGTTGAGATTAATACCCATGAATAATTCCCCCTTGGACCCCCTTCTCTTGTGAAAACTTAGCCCCCATTACTCTGTCTGTGTCCATCTGCTTCCAATGTTACATTTTATTTTTATTGTTTCGATATACAATGTTAACATATTACATCATCGAGCCCACAGCAATACAACTTATTTACATCATATATCGCTAAAATAGGGATTAAAAACGGGGATGTTACAAGATAACACATTAACTCATTACAACAGTTTATGACATGCCAATTGCAAGCAGAAAAACAGCATAAACACAGATACAAAATATAAAGGAAAGAAATGAAAGATAGCCATGTACCATTACACAAACAGTTTGATCTAGAAGTAAACTTTAAGATATGCGTCTTTCTTTTTGAGGAGGTAAAATCCTTACAAACCAATGGATACAACAATCTTTCAGTTTCATCTCAGATTCTGATTGTTATTTATCCACACAGACAGCAGCAGCTGTGCATTATCATACCCTATTGACTGATTTGAAACTTGTAATAAAATATAGACAAGACAAAAACATGGAAGATACCAGAAGTAGACTAGGGAAAATCTTCCAGGTCAGCAAGTAAACGATAGCAGGACAAGATAGCACATTAACTCAACTACAGAAGCCTATGTCTTTCCAACTGTAAAGAGAAATAGAGTAAGATTCAAGAACATAGGCACATGATATAAAGGAAAAAGAAGGAGAGATATCAGTCTACCATTACACTAAAAAAATTTGATCTAGAAGTAAACTTTAAAGTTTAATATACATTTTCTCTGTTTGAAAAGGAAAACAAATCCTTAAAATCCAGTGCCCATATAAAAACAAAGGTATTGTAATTTTTTTACACCATGCTACCCAGCATATATTCCGATCCTGACTTAGCCATAGAAAATGCGTCATACATGCTTGCCTGCGTAATCCAAGGAGATAATTCAAGTACTGTGATTTCAGAGAATTGCATCTCCATTTTTATGTTTTTTTTTACATTTTTCTTCAAGAACATATTGGTCATGGATAAGAAAGTCGTTGAGCAGTTTAAAAACATATCCCAGTTTACTGTGTATGTCTAAATTCTTCAAGATGCTCTTTATTCTTCCTACACACAACAGAAAAAGATATTAATATAACCTGCAGATTCTTTCAACTTCATCCATTCAGGTGAAAAATTACAACCATGCCACAAAAGCATAAGAATAAATAGTGTAAATATGTGGTATCCAGAGATATACCTGTAGCAGTGGATCCCATATTTGCATAATGGCTTTCTTTCTTTACTACTTTTTCCCTGTTGGCGCTCATCCTCCATGTCATCTTTATCTCCATCCCCTTCCTCGGAATCATCATCAGTCAATTGAAATTCTTCTTCTTCTCCTTCTTCATCATCTGTTGTCTCAACTTCATCATCAACAATAAAGCCACCCAATGTCTCATCATTTTCATCAATGTCATCATCTAGTTGTTTTTGATTGGATCCAGTACTTGCTAATGCAGTGCTAGATGAATCTCTTCTTGAACTTGTTCTACTTTTCAAAGCCTGGGGTCTTTTAGATCCCTTCAGTTTATTTATCTGCATCTTTTCCTCTTCACTTTCACCTGTCCAATCTTCATCTTCCTTTTCATCTTTTGTTTCTAACTTCTTTTTGTGTTTCCTCTTTTTTCCTTTCAAATTCTTCTCTTCTCTAAAATCTTCATCTTCATCTGCACTACTTTTTTCAGAATCCTTAACGAGGAATAAATCCCATCGACCAACATGGCGTCTTCCATACTGTTCAAATTCAGAACCCTCCTTCAAGAAACCAAATTCTGTCTTGACATGTAAACCACACATTAGCATAAAGTCATTAAAAACAAATTGATTCAAATGAGTCACTCTATTGAGTGGTTCTGTGGCTCCTTGTGCAAGAAGTTTTCTAGGTTGCATGAGTATACAAGTTTGAGTTCACGTGTGCGTATTGCAACATAATTCCAAGTTACTGTAGATGACAGTCATTTATAAGAAATGAATAGTGCTACAGACGATTGAATGCTTAAGAAAAATCCTGGGTAATGCTGGGATTGAAGGAAGCCATCGATTAGAGATCAAACCACGAGACAATCTCTCTCTCTCTTTCAATACACTTACTAAAATATTGCTTGACAGATTGGAGATTCCATTGGTAACTTGTACCTTCCATGTCAATATTTCTGCACTTTTATGCATCATCTCCTCAACATAACCATGTCAACTCAGCATTCAACTTTTGGTAGCCACTCTAGACATTGTTGGATATCTACAACATATTAAAGAATGCAATTGATTTTTAGTGTCAAACACGACATGGTGCTCTTTCTCACATTGTTTCTGCTTGTAGGAATAAATTCCTAAAAACATGGGAAATTTTTAAAAAGAAATGTTTTAAACAGCTAAGCTGAAGCATCCTTAGATAAAATGTCTGGAACTCGCAAATATAGCAAACTCATCTGCCAAAGAACCTAAACAAAATTATAGTAGTGGAATGAAGAACCAGCCGACTATTAAACCTCGTCTGCAAATGAACCGAAACAAAATTGGAGACGTAGATAGGAACAACAGGCCAACGATGAAAGTATGTAATTAAAAATGCTGTAAGTTGAATGTTTGAGATCAGAAGGAGAGAAGTTTCCAAAGGAAGAATAAACATCAGGGAATTTAAGTTGAGGTTATTTAGTTATTTTTCAAAATCCTGAATGTTTAAAAGAAAAAGAAAAAAATCAGACCAGTCTAAGTGACCACCATCACATTGCATAATACTTCATTGACTTCAATAAAACCATATGTTCAAGAATAGGCAAAAAAAGAGAATAACGATAACCAGAGAAAAAAAGAAGTACAGAGTCCTGGTGTATCAAAAATCAAAATGCTAACCTGCAACTGGGTCGATATGTGAAAGGTCTAATGATTGAAGAAGGCCCAGGTCTTGAATTTCCGTTTCGTCTTGCTCTTCAAGCTCTAGTTCTAGCCTCGGCCCTTCTCTCCCTTTGCCTTTTTCTTCATCTAGTTTACCTCTGTTAAAATCTTCATTCTCACCCTGCAGTTTTTCTTTCTGTTTCCGCTCCATAGCCCTTCTTTGCCTTCTAGAGACTGCTTCCTCGATCCTCCTCTTCTCCTCATCCTCCTCTTCATTTCCTGTTTCTGAAGACCCTTTCTCCTCCTTCTTCGTCAAAGTGAAGAAGTGGGTATTTTTCACAGACAAGGAAAACCTATCTCCAGCCAGGAGGTACGAGCTTTGACCCTTTCTAAGAAACTCCAGAGAGGATTTCTGTTTAAGCGCACCAGAACGGAGTATGCAAATAGGGTTTGGCCCCAAAACCTCAACATAAACCCTGTTAAAACCCTCCTCTTCATCCTCACTACCATTCTCCTTCTGCAATTCAATTAAAACTTGGCGACGAGAAACAGTTGGGTCCCTGGAGGCAATAAGTGGACCTCTTCCCAGCTCTTTTCTACAGCCTTCTTCCAGGAATATCAGAGAGCCATCCTCTCCCTGAAGTTCCATAATGGTTGTTATGGAGTATTTATGATCAGACTATGCTGCTTCTGCTTGGCATCTCGAATGATTATGTTACCGTACAAACTTGGTAGTTTTTTTATCATCATCCAGCCAGCATATTATATTGTCTGTGCAGGAAAAGGAAACGATGTTTTAATCCAGGGATAGAACGTGGTATTGTGTGCTCTAAAGAGGGTGATTAGCATGCTGCACGCAAAGGTTTAATGTTGTAGATGTAGAATTCTTGCTCTCTTATTGCGTCACCTACAACTTAAAATTCAGACGAAGTTGTGGTCAGAATATTGGTAGTCGAACATTCGGTCAAAGCGCTATATTGTCATTTCCTACGAATGAGCTGATATGCAGCGGCCTTGAGCGCGCAGGTGAGTTAGAGTTATCCTTGCTATTTTTTTAACAAAAATGTCATCCGTCTAATTAGAGTTTCATGCAATGGTCAAAGTTCTATCAATTGATACGTTTTTCATTTCATTCGGAGGAAGATCAAATTTACAGTCTTCTACACTGTAACAGAAAGGATATAAAATTAATTTTCATGTAAATAAAGGTCAAAATTAAGAGTTATTAGTCTGGGATATTTGCTCTGCTAGAAATTATTAAATCTAAATCTACAAAACTATTTTTGTATAATCAGAGAGTGTCCGAAGGGTTTTTCACCATGCTGAATTCATTTCTGCATTCAGAAATGAATTTTAAATAACAAAAAATAATGATTTTATACAAATTTTTATCACCAAAAATCATTTCGTAAAGCCAAATTTAAAAAAAAAAATTGAAATAAATGATTACTTTGAATATTAGTTGCCTCTTCTGTATATTAGATATCCTGCAATTTTTTGCAATTTTAGTAGTTCATCATCCAACTTTCTTCCTCTTTATCTTAACTTAATTCTAGATAGATAATCAAGTCCTACATTGTGCTTTTCAAAGTTTTCATTAATACTCTCTCCACCTCCATCCTTATATAAAGATGGGGATATATTAAAGTTTTATTGATACTTTCTCCACCTCCATTTCTCATATGAAGATGGGGAGATATTAAGAAAAGCTTTATTAAATTTTACCTCATCCTTAAGGGTAGGGATGGGGCAAGATATCAGGGAAGGGGGTAGGTGAAGATATTAGGGAAAGCTTAATAAAGTTTTTCCTAATATCTTTTCCTATCCCTACCATTGAGGGTGGGGGAAGTTATTAGGAAAACTTTTTCATATGGGGGTGGGGTGCGGGAAGATATTAGGGAAAGCTTAATAAAGTTTTCCCTAATACCTCCCCAGTTCCCACTAGAAGTAAAGCTTAATAAAGTTTTCCCTAATATCTTTCCCCATATGAGGATGGCAGCAAGAAAAAATATTAAGGAAAACTTTATTAAGATTTCCCTAATATCTCCCCCCATTAAGTTCTCCCTATTACCTTCCACCACCCCCACCCTTGAGGGTGAGGATGAGGGCGAGGAAAATATTAGGGATAATTTTTCAACTGGTGGTGGAGGGAGATATTATGAAAAGCTTAATAAAGTTTTCCCTGATATCACCCCCCACAACCACTAAGGGGAAAGCTTAATAAAGTTTTCCCTAATATCTCTTGGTGCCCCCACCCCCATTCCTAATATTCCCCACCCTCACTCTCATATTTTTTTAATCGAAGAGTAAGGACATTTTTCACAATACATTTTACACATTTATTTATTTTGTATGTTTTTTTCCTATGGCGTGACAGTCAAGAAAAGGATATTATCATTTTTATACACTATTACCCCATTGTCTCAGAGTGCATCTCCATGTTGCTATTAACATGTGTGTGTCTCTTATTTATTGACATTCTTATATGTGTTTTCTTTGATCTTGCATGCATAACTTTTTCTCCTTGTCATGGAAAATTTTAGGGGCTAAATTTTGCCCATGGGCTAATATTCCATGCTTTTTTCCCAAAAAAAAAATCGTCAATTTCCATTTTTTTTATAAAATGATTCAACAAAATTATATAGGATAAAATTAATTTACTTGAAAATTTGCCAAAATTTTCTAGAAACTATATAAAATCCTTAGAAATTTGAGTATTTTTATAAAAATATCGTCAAACATTT